>UCOM01000752.1:0-62504 GCA_900474385.1 Ormyrus pomaceus | reverse complement strand
ATAAGAAAATGTCACTTTTTTAATACCTCGGTATAGGGATTACATGTTAAATTTCGAAACTTTGAATGCTTGTATCTTAAAAACGGTATCGCTGAGACCTCTAAAATTTTAACCATACATAGAAAATATTGTCCACAATAAATATGTGAAATTTCAAAGGAATCGATCGACATTCATAATTTAGCCAATGTAGAAAAACACGTAAACCTACCAGCGACGAATAAAAGCCAGCCGTCAGCGTGAATCCGACGTGAATGCTCAATCAGTCGGGCAAAGTATTTCGGCGATATGCACCGCGGCGGAACTCGCGCAAAACGATATTTGCGCGTCGGGCGCGCTTGTCCATTAATTTCGCGCCGCCGCTCGCAAAGTGTGGACGCTCCCTCGCGCGCGGAGCGTGCCGCCCACGCCGCTCACCGATGTCCAGTTTCCACTCGGCGGGTCGTTAATTCTCGGGGCGCGCGGCCGCGGAAAAACTGAGAGGCACACAAGTGGCGAGCTCCGGCTGCTGCTCTCTTTGGTCGGATGCGCGCAGCGGCGGCGTCATATTTGCGCTGGTTTGGGGTCGCGATGGTCATTACGCTGCCGATGCAGCTTCGGGGCGCAGTTTTAGAAGGCTTTTAGAGCCGCGTCGAATCGAACGATTGGACTCTGCTTGGAAAGGGCTTATGAATTGATTTTGAAAATGTTGTTTAAATCCCTTTTTTGCAAATAGGCGAGCAGCTTGTAATTTTGCATGCAGATTGGCAATTTACATTTTCCGGGAGAGCGAGAAGGCAAAGATCGCAATGGTTGGCTTCGGGGAGGCGACGAAAGGGGGGAGGCGAAAAGGAAGAAAAAGGAAAAAGCGTCGAGTTCGTCGTCGCCTCGTCTCATTTAATCGGCGGCAACATAACCGGAGCGACTTCGACAATCGGCCCATTACCCATTCGTCCCGTCGTTGTCGTCGCGCAATTCGCTTTTATCGTCCTCCGATTCTCTCCCTCCTTTGTTTTCCCAGCGGCCCTCGCGTCTTTTTTGCTCTCTTTCTCTCTCCAGGTGCTTTGGCGCCCAGGGAGAGAGAGAGAGAGCGAGAGAGACTTTGCGGAAGTTCACTTTTAAAGTTGCGCTTTTCCCGAGATTGCGCCCGCTCTAGTCTCTAGTTTCTATTTAGTTCTTTGAACTTCTTTTTCGGGGAGAGCGAGTGTTACGTTACGCTGCGAGAGACGTTAACCGACTCCGACTGCTCTCTCGCGCGCGCGCTCAACTTTTTTCAAATTTATTCGCCCGGGATGTACAGTCTTCTGACTTTTTCATCTTTATTTTAAGCATCTCCCGCGAATTTACTTTATAAACTCTTGCGTCTGGCTCGCGGAAATCCGAGGCGAATACTTTGTATACGCGGGCAGATTTTTAGAAAAATTAAAAAAAACTTGCTGTAGTTCGCAAAAGTGCGCACGTCTCGCGATTGTCGGTCGATGCGACTTAAAAAGTTTCCTTCCAAGCACAAACGCGACTCTGTATTCTCCGGGAGTCTCTCTCGATTATATTCAAGCGTGGCCTCGAAATTTCATTGAATATTATCGTCTCGGCACCGGGAGCATCTCCTCCTTTCCCTCGCCATCCATCACACCTCTCCGCTTCCAGGGTAGTCGCTGCCGCCTCCAGTCTCTCTCTCCGCCTCTGTTTGCGTCGAGCATCGCTATCTTTATTATTATTATTATTATTATTATTACGGCTGTCTCTGCCTCCTCTCGGCGGGCTCGGCCGATATTGTCTCCGAGCGTGTATACTTAGCGAGTCCGTTAAGGGGGCGGCGAACAGTCTGTCGTGAAATTTCGAAACTGGGGGGCGAATAAGGAATTCCCTCGTGCGTAAGACGGGGCGGGGGCTTTTTAGAGAAGATTCGCGCGCCGCCGCCGCTGCCGGGGACTCGAATTTTATAGGACGCGATACGCGCGCTGCTAAGGTGCGATTAGGGCGGGAGGGAAATGCTCGGGGGCGGGCGAGATGCCGCTTTTATGGATCGTTCCTTGATGCGCACTTTTGCCATGCCTGGCTCTCTCTCTCTCTTCGCTTTGGATGAACTTTTTTTCAATGCTTATTGGCTTTCTTTCCGGGCGCTAAAGCAGATGCTTACCGGATTATATTCAAAAGAGCTTTTTTTCTGGATGGAAAAGTAACGTTTATCAGTTACCAGCGCTTTTGATCAGAACATTATGTAAGCCAAACGTTATTATATTAGTATTCGTTGTAGTATTCGTAAAACACGAATCCTGCTACGTTTGAAAGTTCGCACTTCGTCCCGATCGAAAATTCAAGATTCCCGATAAAAAATCAAGTCGTCCGTTCGTAGCGAGCCGTCAAATTCAGGGCCCATAAATACGGCTCCTCGAAAGGCGACGGCGGCGGTGGCGGCGAGCGACGTCTCCCGGCCTGGAGGAGAGGAAAAAAGTTAAAAACGGCCTCTCTCTCGATGGACCTATACATCATCTCGGCGAGCGGATATTGGCCTGCTCCGAGAGAGAGAGAGAGAGCGACGTAAGGAAGTCCCTCGGATTCTGGGCTCGAATCCTGGCAGTTCCTTTCGGACGGACAGCGAATACGTGGGACGTTGGAGAGAGAGAGAGAGGCTCGATTCGCGCGCGAAAGCCCGAGACGTATCCTCCGCTCGAATTAACCCGATAAATCTGCCGGGATTCTCGAGACTGACGGCCGCTATTTCCCCCCCAGTGCCGCTGCCGCCGCCGCTCGATCGAAGATGCTGTCTGTGTGCGGTTTCGATAACGAAGCCGGTGACCGTTTTTACGGATTTGATGGGCTGCAGTGACAGTTTCCCTCAGTTTTGGAAATCAAATGGTATTTCGGGAATGCTTCGATATTATTTGGTAAATGAATTCCTAAAGCAAATAGTCAGCTGTTAATCCTTTTTACTCAACACAAGGTTGAGAAATATTCTACAAATGTTCGCAAGTAAAAGGCGCACAGTCGAAAGGAAAATGCATCCGATTAGTAACGAGGGACACTTCGCGATTCCGAACAATTAGCCATTCCTCTTATTTTCCGTCAACTCGAGGAAATTTCTCTAAATACTCGAGCTTAATCGTCCTCCGAGCAGCGAGTAAACGCGCGCGATCTTGCAAAAAGAAACTTTTCGCTCAGTCGGTGCTATTAATTGCTCGTAAAATGGCCGCGGCGCTTTTAGGGCGCCTCAAAGAAAATTCCCTCCATTCCGGCTCTGCATTTACATAAATTTCTCGGGCAACGCGCGATAAATCGCGCTCGGCGACGGCGGCGACGAAAATTTTAATAGCGAATTACAATCGAGCGAGAGAACAAAAGTACACGGCGCATATATAATTAAACGCTCGATTTCAATGCGAATATCTCTTACTTTTTGCTCGGCCCGCTTCCGCCGCCGCCGCCGCTGCTGTTATTGTTGCGGTAGCTTTTTCTTACCCTTTTTTAAGGGGGCGTTAGTGCGGATGTGCAAGCGCGGAAGCTGCCTTTGTTCCCCCCCGCGGACGCTTTTTCTCTCTTTTTTCCTTTTTCCGGAATTTTCTTTCTTGTATTTTATTCGAACGCGCGCCGCCTTGTTCCTTATTTTTCTATCTTCGTTTTTTCGGATTCGCTTTTTTCCGACTCTGCCGGCTTTGGCGTCTTGTAAGGAAAAATGTTTGTATTGAAAATTTTCTTTTGATACCTTTTTCGCTTCTCTACTGTAATAATTTGCGTCCGATCGTCGACACATTTTTGCGAGATAAAGATGTAACTAAAGGAAAACAGAAGGTGAAAGTAGCTTTTGATTAAAAACTGCGTTTTCCAGACACTAAATTTTATAATCGTTAGTAATGGCAAAATCTCATTAAAAATTTGAAACATTTCATTAAAATTAATTTCCAAAAGGATCCGTTAAGCAATTTTTCACGGTTTAACGTTCAAAATCAATTGTCAGTTTGCTAAAAGCTTTTTAAACTGATTTCGAGAACAAAGTCACGAAATTTAGCGCGAACAACGGAGCATAATTTCCCGCGAAAATCCGCCCGCAGCGTCCGAGAGAGCAAAAAAAAAAAAAAAACAGAAGCGCGCGAATCATTTTGCAAAACGCTTATCCGCGGGAAGCGATCGATTTATATATATCACATCGGGGAGGGAGCCGATGACAAAACGCCGGAGGCCGCGGCGCTATAAGGCAATTTATTTTCCAATTAGATTTTCAGAATTTCCCGCTCGCGACGCGGGTTATTACGCGCGTTTTTTTTTCTCCTTGCGGATTTGTATCGGCGATTGTGCGAGAGAGAGAGAGAGAGAGAGATTAAATTGGCTCGCTTAATTTGAGGTTAAGGCAGTGACAACGCCGTGGGGTCCATGAATGGCCGACGGTATAAATTACGCCGATTTCGCGGCGGCGGCAGCAGCAGCAGCTGACGCCGCTTCTTTTTCGCCGAGCTACTCTCGATATTTATGCAAGCGATTACGAAATTCTTGCCGGGATTTCATTCAGGCCTTATTTGCGCTTTTTTAGTTTCCCCGCGCCGCCAATTATTACTGTACTTGCGCCTTACAGTTACATCTTTAACGATTTAATCCGACGGGTTTGATTAGGTATCGGAGATCGCCGAAAAACACGAGCAACTGGCGTTAAACGAACGTTCTGTACATCTATTCGAAAGAAAAACTTGTAAAAAATCAAGAAGAATCGATGCCGTACGATAATTATATAAAAATTGCCTAATAATGTACTTGCAACGATGCGGAATCGCTTCATTTTTTCTAAAATCTACATTGGCGGACAAATAACTCTTTTCATCCGGCTGATGACATGAAATTCATTCGATAAGAAAGTAATAGAAAAGCCTCCCGAGGCGGTAATTAGAGATTGAAAAATAAAATAAAAATCCAGCGGACAATAGTTGCCGCGATTATTGAGCAGCTCAGCCGGCACGGCTTCGCGGAATTAAGTATATATCGTTTAGCCAATAACACTAAGCATTCAGGCCTAATTACTCGATCGATATCCGGCTCGGCACAGTGCAATGATTGTCCTCATAATCCCCGAAGTACAGCGGCGCAATTAATCTCCGGCGAGACAAAACGATATCTTCCCTCCTCAGCCTTTCTTCCCGTCCATTGCGGATCCCCGAGTATCCCCGGCGATCGAACCTCCAGATTACGCCTGGAAGGAGAGAGAGAGAGAGAGAGAGAGACACGCGGCGATTGCGATCGTCGATGCGTGCGGCCCATCGGGCAGATAAGCCGCCGAGAAATGATAACCAGAAACATTGCCCGATCCGGAGAACCGGATCGGCCTGATTGTTCCGAGGATTCCCGAGTCGCGACTCATTGCCGCTCGCTTTTTAGCCGCTGCTGCCGCTGCCGTTGCCGCGCGCGGCCCTCCCTTGCGACTAAGATGGATCGCACGCGTCCGATAAGCCTGATTTCGTATCGGCGAACGTTTTCGAGCGACAAGCTACAAGTCAATTTCAAAGCTGTACTTTGTGCGTTCTACAGGAATAAATTTGCATCGCTGAAGGCTCGAGCGTCGCTCTATCGCGACGGGAATGCGAGTCTGGTGGGCGCGAGGGGAAGGTTCTCTGCTTTTTATTCTGAAAGTCGAGGGGGGACGTTGAATCGGAGGTGATACGGTAGTAATTTTAATCGGTTGTCAAATCGAAGCTGTGTTTTTTTTTTGTTATTCGGAAGGATCTCCGATGCATCGAAAATTCACTGAATATTAATTGGGAAAGTCTAAAGTGTTTGCATACAATTAATCAAGATCAAATCTTCAACAGAGTCTGGTATATAAATATGCATATTGCTTATACGCGATTAGTCGGAGCGAACAGAACAGAACACCAGTCATTACTCTGATCGTATTAAATTACGCCGTCGTTAATTATACATGTGCCGAAGTAGCCTTTGCGTAATTTCGCGGATTACATTTGTATAATCGAAAGGGAAATTTAAAGAACGGATAAGAAAAAATCAATTGCTTCGAAACTTCAACCAAAGAAAAGATAAGTCGTAGCCTCTTTGAAGATATCAAAAGAAGAAATAAGCCTACAAGACTTTACGCAAGAGATAACATTCAAACATACCGGAAGATTCTTTTTTCGATGAAACATTCCTTAATTGAAGTGCGTATATAGGATATATAGTGCTCGGCCGTGTAAAGAGAAGCTAAAAACTGGAAAATTAACTACAGCTGATAAAAGAATGCACGAAATGTAGCAAAACGATGAAGTTCTATAGGTGGAACGAAGTAACGAAGAAGATTAACCAGACAAGGAAGAGGAAGAAGATTAGATGAATATATTATGGCTCAAAATATATATTCCATTAGCTGCAAAAAGATTATTTACTAGCATGGATAAAAGAAAAATAATGGCACTTAAAAATAAAACACGCCGCGAATATAGTGGACCGTTAAATTCAACGCGCTCAAATTGAACCATATAATCTTAACAAAATCCTAATAAACTCGATATTTGAAAAGACGCGCGGAATAAATCGAAGGAAAAGCGAAGCGGGAACGTAAATCTAATAAGAGATAGAAAGCAAGGGGTTCGTTATAGATCAGAGCTCGGCACGTAGCGCAATATAAACACGGAGCAATACGTACCGTCCGATAATTAACATTCAGTCGGTGCTTTCGCTATACCGTAACTTCTCTCTCTCTCTCTCAACTTCCCTATCGTACCTATATTTTCGACGAAACTACATTTTAATAAAGGAACAAAAGAAAGCTAATAGTTATCGTTCCGCTGAATAATGGTGTGCATTAACTTTTCCGCAAACTCCGAATCGCGGCGAAAATTGCGAGAGCTGGACTCTTTCTGACTGCGTCGAATACAAATTTTGATCGAAATTTCCGTTAAACTTGGCTTGTACTCTGTAACTTTATTAATAAAATTACAACGCTCCGGCAAACTTCGGCAAACGGTTTAACCTTTGATAAAGCATTCGTTTCCGGATATATCCATAATTTATAATTGCCCGTCGCTTCGCCCGATTTGAGACAACTCCGATCGATGCGGGCAGACGGCTATTAATCACTTCTCTCCCAACGGCGCGCTGCACTCGGTGTGTCTGGCCCTTTCTTCTTCCGATAAATCGAGTTTAGCATCATCCTCACACTCGTAGCGGATCGTGTGTTTAGCCTTTTTTTCTCCACCGGTGCTCAAGACACGGCTCGCCAGCCGAGAGAGGAGATAGGCGTTCGTTTTGTGTATGAGCGATGGCGCTTAGCGGAGAATTATTGCCGGCGTTCCAGGTCACGAGTCCACGTAATGATGGATAACCGAGGGGGGGGCGGGGAGGGGCATTTTTCCTGGCCTAAATATCCTTTCTGCGATTTGTTTTGGGGGGGAAGGTCTTTGATCGATCGGCGCGTGTGTGTGCACACCTTGAGGGATATGTATAGCCGGGCGGCAGGACGAGTCTGCTTGCAAGGATCTGTCGGCTGCACGCGGCTCTCGGTGAGTGATTATCAAAACAGTGGCTTCGAGAACAGATCGCTGCGGTCGATGGACTCGCGCGCCGCTGGAGTTCATGTTTCCTGGACGAAATTCAAGCTCTGCGGGCTCGGTTTCGCCTTCGTTCTTTTGTCGTTTAGTTATACTTTGTGTCCCGATTTCTAGGCGCATTTTTCAACTTTGCGTCAAATAAGAAACTGCGGTTATGGTACTGAGTATCGCGTGTAATTGTAATTAAGTATGTATGTAACCGTGAATTAGAAGGTGCGGTTGGAGCAGACTTAACTCAAAGCGAAAAGTTATGATATTCGCACGTTCTTATTTCTGCCCATTATCAGTTATTAATGGCTGCTTTGCACGATTCGTAATTTTTCACCGCCTTAATTCCCCGAATAAATTTCTCAAATGATATAAAGTCTGAAATCGATACAATTTTATGTTTTATATTGTACTCTTGATTACCCGTTTTCCGCAGAATTTTATCTTTCGAAGCATGAAAATCAATAATCATATTTCATCTGTATCTAAATCAATATCTTCTCTCTCCGTGAATTTTACTCGCCGTCAAAAAAGAAAAAGTACAAAAAGCAAATTAAATAAACCTCGATAAATTTTCCGAAATAATTTCGCGAGCGCCGAACTTCGGTTTCTTCGCGCAACAGGTGTAATCACGATATCCAGGCGCGCGCATAAATCTCCGCCTCATCTTCTCTTCAAACAGACATCAGCGATCGCATAATTATCGGGGCATACCCAAGAATCAATGGACTGCTCCGCTCGTCAATTTGCCCAGCCAATTATTCCGATAATCTTCAGATCAGTCGTTTCGATCTCCTGAAAAAACAGCCATCGCCAGCATGATTTCCATCAGAAATGCCGCGCAATTAAAAACCGTAGTTTTCCGGAACGAAATTCGAACCGACTGAAGAGCGCTGTTCGAACGTCTTTCGAGGTCAGTCGATAAATGATCGAAGCGCACGCGAAGGAATGATCGCCGACGGGTACAGCATTCCGCGGATGCACTTATCCGTCCGAGTCGCCTTAGGCCCTTTTTTCAGACAAATAAGACGTACAAATTTGAAGAAGCGTTTAATCTTTCGACATCTGGGTTATGGTTGCAAAGAGAGCCTTCGATCAGGTTCAGTAGAACGAGTCAGGTGTGGTAAGACCGGGAGTTGTGTTGCTTAAGTAATTGCTGCTTGAGTAATGTAGCTTTATTACTATATGGTAGTAGGTAGTTTCAGAGCGGAACTACCTGGAATTCTTTATTTGCAAAATAAATTCTTTTAAACTCGTGTTCGTGACTTAATTATCTTGTTCTGCGTAATAATTATAAATGTTAAATCTCACAATTTATTTTTCACATTTTTCAATCTGGAGTACATTAAATTGCTTTTAAAGTTACATTTGTAATTCTCCTTTTTAATGTGATAAAGCAAGAAACGATTCAGATAATTATTTTATATCGCGTTAATAGAGCTGTTTTAAACTCCTTTTAAGTGATAATAATTAATTTATAAATAAAAACTAACTCTTTTGATAAATAAAATACATTAAAAACTCTTATATCTCCTTTTATACTTTTTTATCGTAAAAATAACAATTTGTGTAAATGTTATTTAAGTATAAGAATATTGCACACTTAGGAAATCAAATCAACTCGGCAAAAAGCAAGCCCCGCCGAGAAAAAGGAAGAAATCCCATCAATCTTCGGTCGAAAAGTGGAGGAATTAGACGTCGATCGCTCTTATAAAAGTCTCCGCGGCGCGGCGGAAAAAATAAAGGAAGGCCAAGACTCCGACAGGTATTCAATCTCGATTCGAACTTTCGAGGGCAGTGCATACATTCCCGGTTTCACTCCCCTCCCCCCCTCCCCCTTCCCCTTCCGGCCTGCGGCGGCGAAAAAAGATGATAGTTGCAAAAGTTGCCGTGCCGCGCGCGCGTCCTTTGTGCGAAAAAGTTGCGCGCGAATGAACCGCCACGGCGGCGGCGAACTTTTGCCGGCCGTTCGCTCCGGCGATATTTGCACTTTTGCCCGGAAGAGTTTCCGAGTTTGGCGTTTCCGATGTGTACAGAGAGAAATTTCTGCACTGGTAATTGAAATTAAGAGCTCGTCCTTCGGTCGATACTCCAAGTGGCTTTAGCTTTGTTTTGTAAGCAGGAAAGTATTTAAATCTGCTAATTATTAGTTTAAAATCTTCTTATAATATTTTACGTTGTATATTACATTGTTATTGATCCTTCGTTAAAAAAAATGTGATCAAAACATTCAAGCCGAAAGTTTCAAGTTGGATTTTAGTTTCAAAGCTCAATGCGATTGGTTGTTGAAGTAAGGCGGTAAATTAAAAGAAATTGAGTTTTTAAACGTTTAATAATTAAAAGCATAAAGCTTTGAGAATTAGAATAAAAAAAAAGAAAGCATTTTAAAAGTAACGACGTGCAAATATGGTTATTGGTTTGTATTTTCTATTTAATACTTCGCAATAAAAAATATTTGAATAAATTTTGAACTTCCAACCCCAAAATTTAGTACGATCGGTTAGTATGTTAATGTTAAAAGTTCTACTAGAAGAAAGATCCATGAAATTCTATTAGAAAAAATATTCTGAACGTAGTACATAATGAATTCAGAATATGCGTAACAAAAAAAAGCGCTCGAATTTAGCCGCAGAATAAAACTCCAGACAAAAATAAAACCTCGCTCCTCCGCTCTGAAAACGGTAGAAAACCGAAGCGGTGGCAGCCCTTCGCTCATAGCCGCGCGGCGCATAGATCATCCCGGCGATCCTCGCTCGACTTACCATCAATGGGGCCCCATCGCGCTCGCCTCTAACGTCCTTATTAACCGGCGGGGGATTAATCGGAGCTCTCGGCCAGCTCGTCACTTAATTAGGCAATTAATTAAACCGCGCGCGCGCGCGAGGATCGCCGACGTGTCGCGCGGGGCGATATTTTACGCCGCCGGCCGATATCGCCTTTTTATGAGAGCTGCGCCGCCGCCGCTCGAGGAAATGTCGCCCGTGAGTTATTTATACCCCGCGGCCGCCGACGCTTTTTTTCCCGCCCGGAGAGCGGAGGGGAGAGGTGTGCGTGTTTGAGTTTGCCTTTTTTGCCGATCGAGTGTTTGGCTTCGATAAAGCCGGGAATTGAAGGTTTTGCTTTGTTTTTCCTTTTTTTTGGGCGGGGGGATTGTTTGGAAAATTGATGGAAAAATGCGAGGAAAGCTCGCGCGTTTAACAGAATTATTTAGTTAATTACGAGGAGGATTTTGGGAAACAAGTTGTTATATTTTTGAGAAAATTACGGTGTAATAAAACTAAAAAACAGGGAACTCAATAAGAGGCTGTAGGCAGAGCGCTATTAAACTTTTTTAAACAAAACTTTTTACGCCCTTCTTGCTAATTCATAATAAAAACTTGGATGCGCCTCTTGATATGCACATAATACAAGTTACAGGTCGCGGCCGCCGGGTGATAAACGATGCAAGATTACCGGCGAAACTGAAACTTTGCTTTCAAAATTTTATTTTCGAAACAAAAACGGCAAGCTGCATTATCTCAAAAAACTTTGGCAGCGTCTCTCTCCCCCCCGTCTCGAGGAGAAAAATACGAGTGCCTGCTCTCTCTCTCTCGGCGGAGATTTTCATAAACAGGGCGAAAAGGAGGAAAACAGCCATAAGCCACGCGGAGCTCTCCGCGCGCGGCATTAAACTCTTATCTCGAATTTGCAACCCCCCCGAGAAAAGCGGCGGCGCGAAGCGGCCGCTCGGGTGTAATAAGAAAGCGCGATAGTTCCTAAAAATTTGCCTTCGATCGCGAGAGAGAGAGAGAGAGAGGTTTTGTCTAAATCTGCGCGGCCTCCGCGATAAGGCTCGGTAATCCGCGCGCAGGCGCATATAACTCGCGCGGCTATCGCGATCTTTCAGGGGGGGAGAGGGAGAGAGAGAGGCCGAATGGCTTACTCCTCGAAGCGCAGTGCGCGCGGCGTCGCTGGGATTCTTTTGTGTGTATCTTCTCTCTCCGCTCTTGGGTCTCGACGCGCTGCGGCCTTTTTTGCCGGGGAGATAAGTCGCTGCTCGTAAACTGCTCAGCTGACGATACACGTGTCGGGGACGCTGTTTACGGCTTACGATTCTTGGAGATTTTTAGCGGACTTTTTCTTTGCCGCTTGCTTTCTTTTTTTTTTTTTTTTTCCTTATCCGAGCGAGCAATTGGGAAAAGTTGTAGTTGGGTAGTTGGGAAATATATATGTAAGTTTTAACAGTTTTTGTTCAAAGAGCTTTTGTGCGCGAAGGCGTTTGTGTTTAGTTTGCTGAAAATAAGATAAGAGAAGTAAATATCGCCTTATCTCTTGTAAAACAATGCGTCTGCTAAGTCTCAAAACCCAATGGGATTTACGGAGAGATAAGTAGATTGAATTTGGAGAAAATAGCAATTGAAATTGAAATGAAATTAAGACGAGCTTAAACCAACAACGGATTTAACTGAATAAAAACAAAACAAGTCTTCTTATACCGTTCAATTTACTTTGTAAGGAACGTACTCGCAACGAACCGACAAAAGAACAAAAATCTACTTCTTTTCTTTTACCTTTCATTTCCTACGCGAGAACGGTACATACCGGCAAAAAAAAAAACAGGTCTCCAAAAAGCAGCGGCGGCAGGCGCCTCTGCCGCAATCGCTCGCGTGCCTCCTCGTCATTCGCGGCGCGCGGCCGCATATATTTCACGGACGCATTACGCATTTTTCGCCCCCTCCGGGGCCGTAATTACTCTTATTAATAACGGCCGCGCGGCGGCGGCGCCGTAATTGATACGGGCGCAGAGCGCCGAGCAGTCTCTCGGCGGGGCGCCCGTTACGCTTTTCTCTCTCTCCACCCTTTTTGCGCGCATGCGCATGCTCGCGAGGGGTTGAGTTATACGGTAAGGCCCCCCCCCCTCCCGACACCTGCGGAATCGCGGAGGTTCCGCAACGCGGAACCTCTTTCTCTCGCTCGCTCGCTCGCTCTTCGGTTTATTAGATAAGATTCGCCCCGCCCGAGTTATTTATGAAGTAACTCGTTATTTGTGCGCCGATTTTTTCCGAGAGCCCGGATTGTGCGCGGACTCAGATTAGAGGAGGCCTGCGAGTTAGAGGAGGCTACGGAGCCGGGGTTTGCGGAATAACGGGATGGGACGAGTTAATAAAATTAACCCCGGGGTTGTACCGAAACCAAAGCGGAATTTACGGCGCTCTCTCGTACGAGTGATATATTTTATTGAGCTTTGCTAAAAGCGTATTTGGTTTTCGAGTTTTCAGATTGTAGCGTACAGTTATGCGCTTGATTAATAGTAATCGCCTCGCCTCCGGATGGGAAATCTTTCGGCGAATTCGTTTCGAGCGGAAAATTAAGGAACAATATGGATTTTTCAAACTTGCAAAACCCAATTCATAAAACTCATCAAGGAGAAATTCGAAGGACGCAACGGCATTTCGCGCTCGGAATTTAATCTTCAAAATTGGCGCTATTCCGCGGCCTGACGTACAAACGAAAGGGGAAGGGGAGGGGAGGGGATAACGCGCGACCCCGTAATCAGTCGGAACATCCGGCGATTTTCGAGCTTCCATTGCCGCGTCCGGAGGTGCGAAGCACATTGCGCAATTGCGTAATTCGCGCCGTTCCAATGTATGTGTGTGTGTGGATGTGTGTGGATGCCCGCACAGGTCGATTCGACAAACCGGAATATTCGCGGGATTAGTCTTGTTTCTTTGCGGAACACGAACGGATTAGATTGCCCGATGCTGTTATGATGGCGTGCGATTTGCTTCACTTTTCTAAGCTGCTCTGATCGAGTTATTGAAAATTTCGAGGGAACTTGGATAATTTAGATAATAGGATATTATGTGGAACTAAAAGTCAATAATAGACATTTTTTTGACGATTTATTTGTACGCTCTCAAATAAAGTATTTTCTGAGCTGTTTTTTTAATCTCAGAATTCATGAACTCTTTAGAAACTCTTCTTAAGCGATTCTTTTTAATGTTCGTTCCCGCACAAAGCGAAATAAGTTTCACTTTTCATAGTAAGCTGCCTTACTTTTAAGCTCGCAATTTTATTTTAAGACCCTAATTTACTCCAACGATTTCCCCGCCCTCTGGCGAAATTTACGCAGATTAAAAATAAATACTCGACCGAACGACCGGATCTAAAATAATTTCCAAAAATCAACTCCACAAGTCCAAACGTTCACCCCCTTTTTTCCATCTCGAAACGACCCCGCCGCAAAACCAGCTCGGAGCGAGAGCCGGCCGATTTCGCCGAACTTTAAAACAAACGTCCGCCCGTGGCGGAGTGAAACGGCACTCGCGTGGCAGCTCCGCGTGATTGACGCGCATAAAAAGCCCGCCGCGGCTCTCGCGCAGAGGAGGATGCATTCGATAGATTAGTTTCATTTTCGGGCTTTGAAGTGCAATCGCCGAATATTTCGACTGCCAGGCTGCCGGTGTGTGCCGCGAATTCATAAAGCAATTTGCGGCCAACTGTGAAATCTCCCCCTCGTTCGAGTGCTCCTGACGTGATGCTGTTTAATGGGTCTTTTTTCGGAGCCGTTGCGTCGGTTTTTTTTTCTTTTTCTTTTGGGGGGATTGAATGCTTCACAAGGATATTGAATGAGTAGACATTTTTGTGAGAAATCGGAAGTTAAATTGGTGGGGTTAAATTAATTGGTGAAAATATTTATGATACTAAAATTTTTTTTCAATTTTTCGAGCTCCGACTTTTGTCGTTTACAAAAAAATGTCATACAAACAATTGTTACTACGTTAAATTGAAAAGTATATTTACGTTTCCAATTGACTTATTTTGAAAAATTATTTCAACCGGAAAAGAGTTTGTTGAAACAATATCGCTTAAAAATCTTTTCAGCTTGAAAATTCAAAGTTCAACATAGAAGATTGTTAAATTTTTTAAAAAAACCTGAAGTGACTGAAGATTTTATCGCGAAAATCCTGTAAAAACAAAATTCGACGTGTGCAGCGAGTATTTTAAGAAAATAAATCTCCATTAATTAAAGACACGATACTTTAAAGTACAAAGTATTTTATGCCCGTAGATCCGCCGTCGAAAATAATTGCATTTTTATATTAAAAATCGATAAGTTTTCATATAGCGCCCGCGTAAAACTTTATAACGCAAACAAAATTTCGTTTACGAGATAGCGCATCCTTGAGCCTTGGCCTCGGCTCTCTCCCCGCTTTATAAACTCGGCTGTTTTCTTTAAAAACTCTAAAATAATCGTAAAATTCGCTTTACGTCCCCGAGGAGCTCCAACGAGATATCCTTCCCCAGTTTCTAGCGGCGGCGGCGGCGGCGGCGGCAACAACAACAACAAGACGGCGCGCTAATAAAAAAAAGGTCAGCTCGAAGTTCGCGGGGGAGGGGGGGAGGGAGAAAAAGGAGAGCCGATTGGCCACTCGATCATCGCCGGGGCTTTAGTGCCCCTCGGCTCGTAAAACCTTCCTGCTTTCTTCGATATGTCGCGCGGATCATTTCGCGCCCGTTATGCACCGGACTTTTCGAGGTTATGATTCGCACTTTAACGGGCATGGCTTTCGGCGCGCGCGCGCGCGCAAGGAGTTTAACGATTGAGCCGCGAGGCATGATTTGTTATCGGAGGGTTGTCGCTGCCGCCGGTAGAGAGTCGAGTTTGCGGATCGTCAGATCTGTGTCCGATGCGGATTTTCGGAGCGGCCGTTTGCTTGTGGCTTGGGAGCTTGTTTTTGCCGGGTTTATACGGCTTTTTTAGGCGATCTAATTCCGCTTTATGGCTCTGCACTTTTGAAGGTTATGGCCTGCAACAATGTCCGTTTTATATCCAATAATGAAACGGCGTATCCTCTTTTACGTTATTATGTACAAATACAGCAAAAAATTTACCGATAAAAATCGGTTATTAAAATACTCTATATATACGTTTTGCGAGAAATCACTTTAGATTTATTATGATTATGCACTATAAAAAAGAACCCGTTAACACTGTTAAAAACCAATAACGACATAAAACTTTCCGCGTCGACCGTTTCCATTTTTCAGTAGCCCGCAAAGCTCTATTCGGTCAACGCGGAAGCGCGAAAAGAAGCCCCACCGTCGCCTAATAAAGTCGCCTCTCAGCAGCAACGACCGATTGACAAATAAGCCGAGCTGCCCTATCAAAGCTCCCTCGGCCCCGACAACTCCTCGGGCATCTCAGCGGGCAGGCAGGCAGCCATTAGCGGCGCGCGGAAAAAAGGTCGCGTCAAAGGTAGGAGTAATCGGCGCAATTAAATCGCCACTCCTCGCCGCGGCGGCTCTCATTGTGTGTCGGGGGAGGCCGCGGCGGAGGAGGAGGAGCGCTCTGCTATCTCCGCTTTATGGCACTGGTAATTGCGTTATTATCGCGGGGGCCCCGTACGCAAGATAACGAAAACGCTATTTGGAGTAACTGTTTTCGGATTCGTATAGGCTATTTATCGGGCCGCGGCTTTCGTCGTAATTAAACTGCATTTATTGTTGCCTGCCCGGCCTTATGAGCCGATCGAGCGCCGGAGGAGAAAGTTTATTGTGCTTTTATCGGTAATTAATTGTTGCTAAGTAGTTGTACTGCTTTATGGGAACAATGATTTCAGATAAGATTGCTGTTTCTTCGCGTTCGAGAGAGAGAGAGAGAGAGCTTTTTAATGACAATGTTGTATTTCGCTTTTAGAAAGTTTAATGTTTGGGAAATGCGTTTGTTTAAAAGCTTTTAGACAGTTTTCAATTAATTGCCGAGTGTAATTAACCCATTATAGTGTTTAAAAATTCACCCTTGCAAAACCTGATGTTTTACAAAAGATACTTAAAACACATTAATAGCAGAAAGCATTTTTAGAGTATTCCATCATAGCTATTTACATAATAAACTTTTTAGATTTAAAGCGAAGTGAAGTGAAATTGCTTGCTTCAATGCCCTACATTTTTCAAAGAGGATTCAAGCCGTACGAATAAATTGGAGAGTTTATCCAAAAAAAAACACGATATTTGTGATCAGCTTTACGACATTCCTTAAGACTGTTCCTGAACAGTCTTAAGAAAGTAAAAAATGATCCTTATCAAGAGACTTGTTAATTTCCCTCCGAGATAAAAGCATCAGCGGCCCGTAAAATAAAATGAGATTTTCCGACAAACAAGTCAGCGCGCTTATAAAATCGAATTTTTCGCAATTCGAGCTGAAATTATTCACACCTTTAAACTCCCGTTAGCCGAGGCACTATACTTCTTTTCCCGCCTCTCTCGCGAAGGTGTCATTTCGCACAATCTCCCCATAAAACCGCTCCCATAAATAGCTGCCCCATTCAGTCAAAGCGTCTCTCTCTCTCTCTCTCCTCTCCCTCGCGCTCAATCAATACTCCGCGGCAGCCCGAGAGCTCGTAATAAAATTACTCGTCGCGATCGCCGCGCGCAGATAACGGTAGGCGCCTCTGCTCGAGATCTGAATTATTCCGCGCGAGATAACAGCTGTAAAGTCGCCGCGTCGTTAAATTCGAGAGGCGCGCGCGCGAGAGAGGTACTGTTACGTCGCGCGAGCCGAGAGAGAGAGAGAGGATATTTCATTAGGTTTATTTGGGCCGCTCTCGCGAGCGGGGGGGAGAATGGATTGGCTTTTTGTAAAATGGGATTGCATAATGTTAGCCGGGGATGCTCGTGTATAAAGAGCAAATTTATGCATTCTTAGCAGCGGCTTTACGGGGGCCTTTTCGTAAATCTTTCCTAGCTGCCAGTGTTACTTTTGAGCTTCGAGGAAAGGTGGGAATAGCAATTGCCTTTCGACGGATGGTCGAAGAATTACTTGGCTGCGATGGTTCGTGAAATATTTCGTTCTGTGATCGGTAGAAATAAAAGGTGGGATTATGTACGGGTAATAATTGAACAAGCTTTTAACACAATTTTGAAGAATTTACAGAGTGTAAAAGATTTTATTGATTCAAGACCAGATAAATTTTGAAGGATAAATCTGTTCAAAATATTGATTTATTGAAACAATGCTCTCCACTTGACTCACGTTTTCATATTAAATAATTTAGTTAATAAAAGCTCTCCACTCGGCTAAAAAAGAAGTCTTAAAACAATTTTTTTTGGAAAGTACGCTAATCGCTTCCGTTAAAACCGAGTATAAAAGCCTCTCGCCGAAGCAAGCATCGAAACGATCCGACAGCTCAAACGAGAAGACAAAAAGCCCTCTCGAGCCGCGGGACGATTTTCCAGCCTTGATATTCGTGCGAAATCACAATGAATTCTCGGTCGCGTGATCGGCGGCTGCCCCCCGCTTTTAATAACGACGAAAGCGCCGCGAAAGTGTGTGTGTGGGTCGGTCGGCGGAAGCCCTCGTTACCCTTTTCTTGCACGGAATTCCGCGATTTTTGCCGGGGCGCGTTCGCGTGTTCAGCCCGGATTATATGCGGCCGGGGCATTTACGGGCGAGTTTCGGCTCGGGAAACGAGGATGATTATGCTCGAGAGGGCCGCGCCGCGCCGAGCGGGATTAAAGGCCGGGTGACGTGCGCCGTTTGCGAGGTAATTGCCGATCGAGATGATTTACCTGTTGTATTATGAGATTTAGGAGGGGGCCATTCTTCGGGGAGGGAGTATTTTTTGCGATCGAGGCTTTCTTCGCTTTTATGAGCAGGAAGTACTTTTTCACTGATATTACTCCTTCGGTTATTAATTGCAAAATCAAATACGATTGATTACGATACTACAAATATTTTTTGATATTCGCTTCCCGAAGGAACCGTCGATCCACTCTAAACAAAAGGCCGAAATCAAGCGAACGCAAAATAATATCGCCGGCACTCGAGCCGCACTTGAGATCCTCCAAACGGTGCGTATTCGTTCGGCCCTTGACCTCCCGAAAGCTGCTCCTCCAGTCTACAAAGGCCAACGCGCCGACTGTCCGCGGAGATTAAATTCGAAAAGCGAGCTTTTCGGGAGGAGGAACGGGCTCTGCCCATCGTGGTAAAATACTTCCGAGAATCACGTGCGGCGTTCCATTGGCACGGAAACCGGGGGTAATCGGAGGAAAAAGAGCAGCTGCGGCGAGCACAGCTTAAATCTTGTTGTTGCTCCGCGTTTTTGTTTGCCTGTAATGACTATTTTTTGAAAGGCGTACTTGGATAATTTGAATTTTTGAGTAATTTTTTGCTCGTACTTGCATGGTTCGGATGCTTCCGAGAAATTTTTTAACGTAGATTCAATTTTGTTTTATGCGTTACATATCGATTTTCCGTAGGAATGTATTTGTTCTTCGCTGAGTTTTTTTTTATCTGGAATAAAAAATAAAATCGAAATAAAAGCGGCCGCATGCAGACTGGCGTATTTGATGGAAGACATGTTAACGAGTTTTGAACCAGTTTTTAATTAATTTTCATAATTATTACTTTTTCTGTTTTTTTTTTTTTACTATTTCGTACAAGCATGTGTTATAATGCTGCATGAAAAATGAATTTTAATAAATTTTACAGACATTTAATTAAGTTTCTTATCGTAGTAAAAACGACGCGCTTAGTAATTACTGATGGCTTTTTCTACTAAAAGTACCGCATGTGATAAAAACTAGATTTATAACATTACTGTAACAGAATTGTCAATTAATGAACTCGCGCATTTTTCGTTTATTAAAAACTTCATTTTTAGTTCCTTTACAAAAAAACTAAATCCTATTTTTTCGTTTCCGTAGAAGCCAGCATTTCGCAATAAAAATTTCAAAATTGCTTCGCGTCCGAATCTACATTAATTTTAAAATTGCTCGATGCGCGGATTTATCCGAAATTTTAATAAATTCACAGATAACTTATAAAGCCCTTCGCTTTAACGTAAAACAAACGGACGAATTTTACCCGCATTTTCTTGAATAATACAAACACCGGCCGAATCCCCTCAAGTCCGCCCAATAAAAATTGCACCGCCAGCCGTCAAGAAAACAAGCCCGCACCGCCGACCATGAAGAAAGAGAGACATTAAAAAAGAAGCAGCGCGACCGATCGATAATCACTCGCGGACGAGCGTCGCCCGCCGTCAATCCGAGGAAAAGTCTTGAGTAATTTCCCGCGAGCATGAAATTGCTGCGCGTCGGGCAATTAGCTCGGCGGCTCGGATGCGCACGCAGGCAAGAAGGGCTGATTTTTGTCATCGCCGCGCGCGAGCTTCCGCGAAACGATTATGAATGAGAAATCGCGCGACGGTTAAGATTCCCCGAGTACTTGGACGCTCTTTTTGTCGGGGTACTTCTTGGACCTGGTTGCGAGTTTTAGTTTCTGTTTTAGTGAATTAACAGAGCTGATTTTTTTCAATTTTCAAACTTACCAGCGTTTATTAGGAAAGGTTTTACGAATTAAATTACTTAATACTGTGCAAATTATTAAAAGAATGTATAAAGTTGAATATTTAAGCGAATTAAAGGGAAAAGGATTTTTAATACCAGGTATTTTAATTTTTCAAAGTGTATAAGTTTTAATGTATTTTCCAGAAGACCTTAATTTTAATTTTTAATTTGAAACGAAGCGACGAAAGTAAAAGCTTTTTACATTGTATTAATTTGAAAGCAAGCCGCAAATAGTATTAGTAACATTCTTCAAATTCCATTTGCCAAATATATACTCTCTTGTTAGTCCGGTACTCTCCTTTTAGTCTCCTTTTAGCCTCGAGGGATACTTTTTCTCAAAAACTCTTATACGCCAATATAAAACAAGATATAGACTTTGCATTATCCAGAAACATTTTATTTTTCTGTGCACAGTGAATACTTGGGCGACTCTCGAGTTTCTCCCTTTGAAATGTTTAATGAAATTCCAGCAGCCAAACGAAAGCTGAAATATTTAACCATTTCAGTTAAGTAACCAATTACTTAGCCGGGGCCGTTTTTCTCCCAAGAAACGCTTCATTTCTTCGAGCGCAGAAAAGCGTTCCTTCAAATACAGAAGCTAAAAACTGATCCAATTTAGATAACGTTCCACTCGAGGGAACAGCTCTTTCAAATATTGCGCCCCGGCAAGAGCTGTCGAAGAGCCTGGAAATTTTAGCGAAGCTTCGCGCAAAAAGCTCGATTATACCCGCAATGTACATCGAATACGCCCCGCGTCCTCGCGACATCGCACAAAGAAGCTCTATAACCGCCGCTGGAAATTAGAAGATTAGACGTTCAATCAGGCGGCGGCTCGCGCGTTACGGCCGACGAGCTTTTTGAAAATAAGCGTCGCCGCCGGGGGGGGGGGGGAGACTAATCGCCGGCGCGTTTTTTGCCCTCGGAGTAAAATATATCGTACTTCCAGTAACGGATGCCCGTCTCCTTCTTTTCCCGCTCGTCTTTTTTTCGGCCGATGTTAAATGAAGCCTGCGGCCTCTCCCCCTCTCTCTCTCTCTCTCTCTCTCTCTCTGGCGCGTCGCGCGTTTGCACAAAGGAACGTCGTTAACTGTGGCCTTTTTTTTTAAAAAGAATTCGCCGCATAATTGCGCCGCGAGTGCGTTTCATCGCGACTGCCGCGCGTGCTTTTTTTTCTTCGCCGGTGGGGGGGAGGGGGAGGTAAATGAGATTTTTGCTTTGCCGCCGCCGTCGCCGCCGCCGCTGGAGGAAACTGTTTAAGCGGCATGGAAATTGTGCCTCGAAAAATCTTTTAGGGGGATTAAAGGGGCTTCTTTTTTTTATTTTTATTTTGGAGCTTTGCAAGCCTGTGGGAAATGGCGGGGAGGCCGGCAATATTGCCGCGATGATTATGCTTTGATACGACCGCGAATCTTGGAAATTCTCTCGGCGTTTATTGGGAGCTTTTTGCTTCGGTTCAGCGTTAAAGTTATAAATATTTTCTACTCCTGTAAATAACGTACTTAAGTTTTTATTGCTTCGCTACACGCGTTATAAAGTTTCTTCTGCGGAGTGAGTTTATTTATATGGTCGTAACGGTTGTGTTACTCAAGCATCGTTTTTCTCGACTTTTTTTTACATTTCATACAACGATCCGTTCCAAATGACATTTATAATAATAATAATAAATAATGCAGAAAATTCGTCTCTACATTTTCCACTTCTATCGAGGTGTCATTTTTTTTTCAGAATAAAGCATCGAACTCAATTCAACAAGGGCAAACTCCCGGCACTATACTACTAGTCAGATTGAATGTTGCGCGTCAAGCGTATCCACTTGAAAGGGATATCCTTTAGTTATATATATATCCGTACCTTCAAGAGAATCTCCAGTTCAGCTTCGGATCTCTCTCGACAATCGGCCGAAATTTCTCAAGCCACTAACGAAGACTTCCGATCGAGCTTGCGGCCCCGGGATACAACCGTACGAAATGCAGCCGTCTGGTGCACACAGCCCCTGTTTTGACCCCCTCGACTTTTGGCAGGACAACGTCGCCGCCAAATTGAAATGGAAATGGCGCGCGAGTAACGTCTCTGCGGCTCTCCGGACTGGAAATAGAATACGGTATCGGGAATTGCCGCAGCGACGGCCGAGGGAACGTAGTGAGAGAATTATGCACAAGAGCCGGAATAAGTGTTGCGCGCCCCAACATTCGACCAGTTTATGGCGCCGAGCGAGCGAACGGCGTTTCGTTTGGAGCTATTTTCTGGCTGCGGGCTTTTTTTAATTTGATCGAGATTGTTTGATTAAAAGCGGGGTTGATTAAAAGTTTTCTCCGGTTCTGTTTTCGCGTTTTATTTTGAATTTCTTTAAAAATTGCGTCTACCGCAATTTTCTGTTAATTCTCTAATAGAAAACGTTCGTAAAGTTTATGTTATAGCGGAGTTTGCTGTTTTTAATAATAACAGAATGTACCAAAAAGTTTGCTTACGCGAGAATAAACGCGAAAAGCTTAAAATTTCCCTCTGCATCAAAAAGTCTGATAATATTTTCATTAAAATAAATTACTTCAGCTCCGCAAAAATCTTTTCATTTTAGATTTAAAAAGCACGCAACTTTTTAAATTCAAAACAGATTCACATTTATGATTAATATTTTGCACGTAATATAGATGATCAGGTTTCAACCAGATAGCAGATAGGCTCTTGAATCATAAAAAAAAACTGTCAAAAAGTCATCAAATTCACAATGATACGGAAGCATTGATAAAAAACAATCCCAGAGTCTCTCTCCCCGAAATATTCGAGCGGCAAACATGTGTACCTTTCATTGATACCCCTGAAAAATCACGAGTGTACAACAAAACACCAGTTTCCACGAAGGGCATTGCTCGCCCATAAAAACGCGACTTCCGCCGGCTTTTTTTCACTGCGCTCTTTCCTTTTATTCCCGCCGTTCGCGCGAGATTATACTTTTAAATATGTAACTCGATGCAGCGCCGTCCGCGAGTGGTATTAATAATCGTAATAACAATAATAAAAAGCCGCGACAATGACGTTGATGATGGGCGGTAACGTATGGGCGCGCGCGCACGAGAATTGAAATATACGCGACGCGCGGAAAGCTGCGGGCCGATCTATTTTCGGGGTTTTTTAATATTAAAATTTTAATGAAAATTTGTTTGCTTCTTTTTTCGGGTTTGATGTGACGGGCGAGTAAAGGAAGATTTAGTGGAAGGTATGGTAGAGAAAAGTATATAAAACGTTTGAAATTTATTCCACTTTGCAATAAAAGAATTGGTTTTTGAAAAACTTGGCGAACCCATTTCTTTTACTGAATATAAAAAAAAAACGATGAAAATAACGAAATATTTTTTATTGAACAATGAGGGCTCAATTTGCTTGCGAGAAAAATATGTTTTTTATTTAAAAATTGTTTTTTTCACAAAATGTTATCTGAAATATTGAAATAATATTCTTTTAAATTACAGTGCACTGTAAAGCATTACAGCCATTTGCATTATATCCATTTTGCATTTGCTTGTAAATCTAATAAAAGCCCTCGCTTTTATTTACTTAAAATGTAAATTTCGCGTAATCACTCATCACATCATTTTTAAATACAAAAATTTATTTAACGCTCGTATCGAAAAACATCGGTGAAAAATTCAAATTTTACAACAAAATAAGTAACACGCACTACCATTCACGCTTTAATCGCAAGGTACAAACTCGCGTCGTGAAAAACGGCCATAAATCAAAAGGCCAGTTAACAAACAGCCGTCAGAGCCGCATCACCTCCCCGCGCGAGGCAAAGCGAGGAAAAAGACGAGAGAGAGAGAGAGAGCTCCATTCACCGGATCGCGCCCGCATTAAAAGCAGCCTGCCTGCCTGCACTTCCTCTCGGAAGCTTCGCGGCGCGAGGAAGAGAGGCGAGATAAGTGTGTCTGTAGGTCGCGCAGGCCTCGGCCAAGTTCACCGACTTCCTTTTCTCTCCTGCTCCCTCTCCTCTCTCTGCTCTCCCGGGCCGACGCACGAGACCGTGGCGCCGAGACGAGCCGCGCGGGATGAGTCACCGCGCCGACTTCGCTTACGCTCCTGCATGACTGCCCGAGCTGGAAACCGAGACGCACCGAAAATCGGAGCCTCGCGGTTGCATTCGGAAGCGGAGCTTTTCACTTCGAACCAGTTGTATACGTTCGGCCGTCGGAGGATGTTTTACGGAGTGAGCACGGGAGATTCGTGCGAAACTGGCGAAGGTAATCGGGGCGTCGAATTTATTTATATCGACATTAAACCTCCTTGAAAAGCGCGCTGAATGTTCAAGTTTAACGATAATTGTGCGCATTCTACTATTCCGCGAATCCAAAGCTTAATTAAAAGTATAGGATCCTTCGTTGTCAAACGAGACCTTCGACGCGCACTTTAAGGTTGGAACATTGCACAATCGTCGCTCACAGCAAGTACATCTAGAGCGAGATAAAAATAGCCGACGGCCGTCGTCGTCGTCGGAGGCTCTTTTTTCGTGCGGGAGAGAGAGAGAGAGACAATTAAACCTTTACAAATCGCGAAGACCTCAAGCCCGACGCTTCGTGTTTCTTTTCGATCTCCCGCCGAAGGCCAAAGCCCGGCTACGGAGCTGCGGAGAATATCGCGAAGGAGATCGCGCGCGAAATCGAGTCAATGTCGCGGACGGAGGCCTCGCTTCTCCGGCCTCGCTCGAGATGATTTCATGAAAAGTCTCCGCGAGAAAATAGACGCTCCGCTCGCTCGAATAATTTGCGCGCCCGGAGGTTCACGCTTCGTTAAAGCGAGAGAGGGAGTCGTCGTCATTAACAATATAAATTCCGAGCAGAATTCCGGGACAATCGAACCGAAAAAAGGCAGGGCGCTCGAGCGCGAGTGATACAATTGTGTCGCCGGGAGAGTCGGCGCGATAAAAGAGGACGAGCAGCCAATCGAAATGCAAAGTCTCCGTCTTAGTTTCCGTCCGCCTCCCGCCGACTTTGCCAATTTTCCCGGGGGGGGAGGCGAGTCCGGGGCAGGTTTCGAGAAAAAGGGGAATCACTCGCACCGCGGGGGAGCAGCGAAACAGACGGCGGTAATGCCTTTCTCGATATTGTAGATACGAATCGAAGCGCGCGCCGCCGGCGCTGAGTAAATACGCGGGCGATTCTGTATTTGTTTATCTCCGGCGAGAAACGGGCGGCTGAGTTTTTAAGGAATCGACAAAAGGAGGACGGGCGCCTTTTCATTTTAAGGGGGATCGCGATATTTTTTCTTTCTTTGCGAGCTTTCAAGACAGATATTTACTTTTATAGAAAGAAAAATAAGCTACTCATAAATTCTCTTTCAAGTATCATAAAGCAATCAGAAGTTCCCGCGGCGCTACTCGTTTCTTTGCCCTCCCGACGGATCGGCGCACTTTTCTACATCGCGACGCGCCCTTTCTTTTCCCCGATTTTCGCGGCCGCTCGACGAGACGAGACGCCGCAAAAAAAGAGTCTGTCTCGACCCGCTGACACAGTTGCCGTTTTCGAACCGGGAGCTATAACTTTTCAGTCCGGCTCTCGTTTCTTGCGCATCTCTCTCGGAACACCGAGAGCTCGAGGGTGTCGATGACCCGAGGAGCAGTCGCGGGACTTTCCGATAGTTTGCCGCGGCGAGATTATGAGAAACAATACGTCGGCGGCGGGACGAACCTCGAGGTGCGACCAGATTTTCAGGGATCGATCGGGACTAAAGCCTTCCGGGGAATCGTAAGTTTCGGGGAGGGACCTTTGGGACTACATTATCGAGTTTGGTGCTTGTTGCCGTGGAATTGCTTGGTCGCTCGAAAAAAAAGGAATTGAAGACCTTGTTGCGCGAGATCGATAATTGAAAGGTACTAAATAAATAAGGTTATATTGATTTTCTTATTAATTCAAAAGTCCCAAGTTGTCGCAGTAAATCGTAGTCTCCTCTCCAGTTCTTATTCATTCTGGCAAAGTGAAATAGTTCCCAAGTCGCCCATTTGATTCAGCCCTTAAACTTCGTGAAGCCCCGATATTCGAAATGCGCTCGCTAATTCTCAATTACGTCCGCAATAAATCGCGCTCTCTCTCGAGCGCGTGCTTCTAAAAACGTACAAAGTCTAGCGCTCGCAAAGGGGATATCCGCGATGCTCCGCGACAAAGTCACGACTTTGAACTTACACGCGCTCGCTATCGATCTGTCCGCTGCGAATATTAAAGGTCAGTCAGCTGATTCCGAAGCGTATATGCATGCGGGGATTCGCGGGATTTATCGCGGCGTTGCGGACCGCGAGAAAAATTTCGCGAAGTGTACATCGCGATGATTTAGGAGAGCGCGAGCCTCGCGTCGAGAGCTCGGGGAAACACGCGCGATGAATTGGTTATATTTTTAACTCCGCTCTGCTTTCGGACGCTCCGCTTCACCCAAACGTCCGACGTCGTTTCGCCGGAGTTGACTTTGAAGTAAAGCGCAGAAGCGGGAATCGACAGTGAGCCCGCAAAAACGTAAGAACTTCTGCAACCGTGTAGCCTAGGCTGCAGCTGCCGCACGGAAAAATGACGATATGACGCAAGTAGGTCAGTACCCTCTGACAAAGGCCGCTCGTGCCTTCGAATCCGTTTTGGTCGCTCTCGTCTTGTAGCGGCAATTGTTCGCCCGACGCCGGGGGTCGACGAGCGTGTAACTCGCAGTTGTTTCCCCCCTCCCCTCTGTCCAGCCGCGTGTTTCGGATGCAAATATCAGCCCTCATAAAACCGAGCTCTCTCACGCCTCCTCCTCCGGAGAGTGACAGCGTCTGATCCGCGGGGAAAAATGGCCGGGGATCGATTTACTCGGCGCGCGAGCAGCCGTGCGTAAAACGACAGGTGAAAAACGGGGACCGAGAGAGAGAGAGAGAGAGAGAATTCGCGGGCCGGCGAATGCCGTTAGCCGTCGCGAAGCCCCCCCACGACGAGGTAGCCGCCTACGCGAGAGCGAGGCTCTCTCTTGCCTATCTCGGGGATTCTTTTTCCAGGCTGCGCGCGCTCCGCTCGCGGAGAGAGGTCAGAGGCGATGATTGAGTATTGGAGTGGAGGTATTGTTGCAGCTTTCGAAGCGTTTCTCGCGGCTGGGAGAGAAAATTCTGGGTAGCTCGATCGCTCTCTCGCGAGGTTTTACGTTCGAAGATTTTGTTTATGGGACGCTTTGAACCGGCGAGCTTTTGTTGTTATTAACGTTTTATGACGCTTTTATATTAAGAATAATTATTAAAGTAATGATAATCGTTCAACAATTAGACCTACAGTTATAGAAACGTAATGTTTCCGTTTCAATTTTTCCAACCGGTCGTCTCGACTTTTTCGCATTCGCCGTGCATAAAACGTAGAAAGCGTTGATTTCCGGCGCGTCCCACGCAGCCTGATAAACAAAGCAAGCGACAACGAAGCAAAAGATCCGACGAAGAATTTCGTCCTTCAGCGTCTCCTCCTCGGAGGGAACAATTTGTACGGGCCGGCGCGACAAGAAACTCGGCCAAGCTCTAATTGGCTCGGCATTACTCGGCCGGCTCTAGAGAGAGAGAGAGAGAGAGGTGGAAGCTGTGTCACCGGCTACAAATTGTAACGTCGAGGTGCTCTGCCCTGCGAGTCTGCTCGTGCGCGAGCGAGTCCTTATCGCGGCCCGAGAGTAACGGATGGACGCCGGCCGCGATTGGCTGCTAATCAATTGCGAGCCGAGTCGCTTTAGCAGTCCTTGGCTGGAGCTGGCCGAGGCTCGTGAAAGACGACTTTTATGTAATATGCTGATGGGGCGCTGCGGCGAGGGAAGAATTGGTGCGCGTAATGGTATAGGATCGATGGGGTGGCTGGAGTTTTATTCTACTTGTAAAAATATACTTATTCTTTTTACATAGATCAGCTGATGAATTTTGATGAAGATGGACGTTTCGTTTCGTATCGCAAATTTTAATTAAACAATCCATTTCTCTGGAAGTAATTTTTTTATGAAAACAAATACTTCGTACTAATATTACACTGACAAAATGATCCTTTTTGTATAAGAGAAATTCTTTTCAATATTTGAGTGAGAGGGATTCCTATTTATTAGAAAAGTATTTTGTTTGTTACATATAAATTTCCTTTTCTGACAAAATAATAGATTTTTCAATTTCGTAGAAATTTAATTATTTATAACAAACAGAATTCTTTTCTTATAAATAGAAATTTCTCTCGGTAAAATATTGAGAATAATTTCTCTCGCATGAAAAGCATCCGTTTTACAGTGTAATTAATTTAATTAAATATCTAATTGCACATCAAAGTACTAATTAATTTACCGAGAATTCATATTTTGTCGCATAAAAAAGATTAATATTTTCCACGAACTTTCCCCCCTCGAACTTATACCTCGGCACTTCCCATTTCCCGACTAATCCTTTCGTCATCCCGAAATAAGCAGCCGAGTAACGCACTGCTCAAAATTTCTGCCGAGTATCATCGCAAACTGTCAAATGCAGGCCGCGTTCGTCGCGCGATAAGGTATTCATTAAATATGGAGCGGCGCGGAGTAATAACCTATTACGTTGCTAATATCAGCCGCGGGGGAGAGCAGCGGCGGCGGCGGCGGCAGCAGCTCTCGATTCGAAACGCCGAGATAAGCATCAGCGGGGAGCGGCGGCGCGCGTTTTGTCTCCGCGCAGCAGATTTCATTAGTAGTAAAGTCTTGCCGCTGCTTGTGACACTTTCGGATTGCTATGATCGTGTCTACAATCTCAAGCAGCACATCGCTAGTATGGGCACGATCGATTCAGACTCCGCCTCGGCTCTCTCTCTCTCTCTGCCTGCCCTGTAATCTAATCCAATTCGCTTCTCAAGAGTCATTAGTTTGTATACAACGTGTCAACTCGAAATTGTAATTACTGATTGATGGGGGGAAAGTTTCCTTTTTGTATCGAGCGTTTGTATTGCTTACTAATACTTGATCTGGAATATATACATTTGAGTCAGCACCGTCTTTGTTCTAGGGTTTTAATAAATTTTATTGCATATTTTATGTCAATTAATTAGTTGCTCAGTCACATATTTGCAGAAATAGCTTTTGGATATTGGAAGGTAATCCATGCATTCTTTATGGATAACTAATATTATACAATCAAAAGACGTCTCAACGATTCCGAGATTGCTTATAAAACGTTCGGATCACGTCGGCGAAGCGCACTCTTTTTTCGAAAAATCGAGCGAAAAAAGCGTCCGGCATTCCGTACTCATAAATTCAATTTTTACAAACAGCTCGCGTTATACAACCGTAAATGGAAGACGTCGCTACATAAATACATTTCGGCCGCGCGCGGAAAAAGCTTCGATTCAGCATCGAATTCCAGGGAGCGTGGCGCGAAATAATCGAGTGGCGTCCGAAACCGCGCAGAAATGGCAGCGTGCCATCGCCCGGGAAATTCCAGCGGCGATCCGGAAGCGATCGAGGATTACCCCCCCCCGAAAAATGCACGTGTGGATAATGGCAATTTTTCGGAATTGGCCGCGCGGACCTTTGTCTACTTGCGTTTCCTTTTTTCGAAATGGCGCGAGACTGCTTGATTTACGTTTCCGGCCTGGACGACTGCCGTATTTCTTTGATATATCTCGCGGTTTTTCGAAAACATTTAATAAAGTAGTACATTTATAGGTTTTCAAATGTTCTCGCTATTGTATTATATTCCATGTTTCAAAATTGATTTAAGGGCTTTTTAACTTATTATTATGCGCATTACAAATTTTACTTTGAATTTACCATTGGAATTTATGTTCTCGAATTGCAAAATAACTAAAATTGGTTTTGGCTATACCTCTGATATTTATATACGCGTGTCCTGCTGCGAATACGTTTTTTTCTTTTTAAACTTTATAAAAAAGAAGAAAATATTCACAAAAAAAAAAGAAATATTTGAATTCAAAATAACAATTTTTCATTTCGCGCGTTTGCACTTCTAAAGGCTTATTAAAGAATCCCGAATAAACGGTAAAAAATTTCACTCAAACCAAATTTCAATCGGCGCTGAAAAACATTCGAATTTCAAAATATTCGATGGTCCGGCCGGCGCGCGACTAAATTATTGAAAGGCGCGCAAATTCGAATTAAAATAAACTGCCAAGGGTAAATGATAATCCGCGTCAAATCGAAATGCGTCCGGAGCTGCCGGCGAAATAATAAAAAAAAAAAAAAAAAAAAGAGCGCGCCCGAGCACAATAGAGATTCGCTTGAATATGAATAATTCCGCGAATATTGTGCTCGCCTGTCGCTGGGAACACGAGCGGACATACGGCGTTACATGCTCCCGTTTTATTGCGCTCGCGCGGATATGAGGTTTGTCGCATCGCGCCGCGTCCGTTCTCTCTCTCTGTCTCTCTCTCTCTCGCTGGATTGAACGCCGTTGCGGATACTTTAATAATAAAATGCGATGTTTTTTTTTTTTAGTCGGGGTACGGCTTTTCTTTACCATAAATATTTCTTACGAAATCAGCCGGCAGCGGAGGGAATTTCCTCCACACCTGTTCTGCTGTATACTGGTTTTGATAAGAAAAATAATTCATTATTGAGAATATGGCTTACCCTGTTGGGGTCGTTTTTCAAGATTGGAAAGGTAAAAATCGAAACCTGGTAAATTCGTTCACTTACCTGAAACAACAAAAAAAGAGAAATAAATTAATCAGTATGTTTAATTCAAGTTTTATTGCGAAATCAGGTTAAAAATCTTAATATTCTAGATCCAGATCAAAAAGGTCCTAATCAGAAACCGGCCTCTAGTAGAGACTCGCAGCCAAAATACAGCAATCCAAACGTTTTTTTCGCCGCGAGAGAGAGCACGCTCGACTATGGGAATCAAAAATGTTTATAAACACCATAAAGCTCTTGAGAAAGCACTTGAAGGCGTCCTAAGCAACAACTCGTCGCGGCCGCAGATTTTCGAGGTGCGCGCCGTTTGCGGTCTGGGCCGGAGAACCCATTTAAGCACCCAGGCCGGGGTCGTCTCTCTCGCGCGCGAACCGTGGGATTGCAGCGCCCTCTGCGTCAGCTCGCTCTTAAGCAGTACCTCATTTCGTGCGGAAGAGGAGGGTCCGGACCCCGGAGAGAGCGATAATGGACATTATTATCGCCTCGCACCGACGACTTATTACAGGGCCCGACGACCGACCCTTTCGGCCCCCCGGACTACTTTTACCCTCCTCTCGGAGTCCTCCGTCACTACCGCAGCAATAATATAAGTGTTCGTTCTTTTGTCGGTGGGAGGTTCGTTCTTTTCGTATCCCATCTTGGTTTCGATCCCGGACAAAGAGTTGCTTCGACGGTGAAAGCGGTAAAATGTGAAATGTACTTCTAATTTAGGAATTAAAAACTGGTTAAAATCTGGATAAATACGTTAAGATTTCTAGCGAGATTCTTAAACGGAAAATTGATGATTTCGTTACGAGAAACCATCGTTATCTAACGATTTACGTAAATAGCTTTTAACAAGTTTCAAGAGCGCCGCATAAAACTAGCTAAAAATTCATGAAAATTTTTGGTCAAAACGTAAAATATTCAGAGCGAACGAGTTGAGAACTTCATTTGAAGTTCGCCCGTCAAATAGAAACTTGTCCCCCTCCCCTCCGGTAAAAATCTGTCAACCGAGAGAGAAAATAGAATTTTGGGCGCGCGCAGAGGAGAGCTCCGCGCAAAATACGGTTCACGTGAACGGCTCCGGGGGAGGGGGGGGATATCGAATTAGTCGGCGGCGGAGCGGAGCAGCGGCAGCGGCCGTCCCGTGTTTTGCACTCGTATAATTCTGTTTGTCTCGATCGTCGCTCGCGCGCGCCGCTCCTTTCTGCATGAATCATCATCGCATTACTCTCGCTCTCGGCCCCGGTGTGTGAATGAATAAACGAGTTTTTCAAACCCGTTCCCCGGCCCCTCTCCCTCCCTCCCTCCTCCTTCTCTTTCCACCCTCGTGCTTCGTTAATTTAGCAAGTGCCTCGTGTAAACTGGATCACTTTTGACGGGGTGCCGTGTCGCTGGTTGTTTTTTTTTTCTTCTTCTTTTTCTCGAGAGCGCGCCCGATTAGTAGTCGAGCGAGCTTTTCCTTTTCTCGAGGGGGCAGTGATGTTTGGAAGATTAGGCGATTAATGCCGGTGCTACTTACGTCGGTGGCGCGCGGCGAATGGGGATTGTTTTTTCAATTTAAGGGCTTGTTTTCGATCGCGGTGTGGGATATGTTGTGTCGTGCATCGGGGGATTAATGGAGGCGCGCCAGCTGCCCCGCGCGACTCGATTTTCCGTCGCGTGTTCAGCCGCGTGAGTGATTGCTTTGACAAAATTCATTAGCATGTTAAAGAGCGGAGGAAACAGTATTTACAAATCAGTTATTAAAATTCATAAGCGCTCCTCTCTCGCGAATATTCGTCTCTGACAAGCGTCTTTTTCGAACGCGCGAATGTTTGACTTAGAAATGCTGTCTCAGCGGTGCGGTGTAATTTATGCGCAGGCTCGATCCACACTTTTATCGAACGAGAACTGAAATGCCTTTGGGAAAGAGAGGCGTCCCGGGCGAAGAAATTTCCTCGTAATTAGCCAAACGCGTCCCGGCACGATGTAAGCAAGGTCGGGGGGGGATCTCGTCTGAATAAATAAAGCCCACACGGCGATTCATCTTGTAGGTGAAATTGCACTCAACGGGAGAGTATCCTCCCATGATGCTCCATCACTGTCGCGCCTGTCATCTACATACAAACGGGCGCGCGCTTTGCCGCGGGTAAAAACGTTCTATCTCTCTCTCTCTCTCTCGTCGTGCGTAAGCACAAAAAGCCAGAGGAGGGAAGACAATGCGCCTGCGCGTATAATCGAGGTAAAAGCCGGATCCGGCGACAAAGGACAAAAAGGATATGCGTCGGAGGCAGCCCATCGGCACTCGACAGGGAGTCCCGAGGAGCAACAGACGCCCGCAACGGTACAATCCGCCTCTCTCTCTCTCTCTTTCTCTCCCGCTCCTTCGTTCCTTCCTCCTTATTCCTAGTCTCTCGTTTCTTTCTCTGTTTTTCTCCGCGTTTCCCCGCGCGAGCGGCCTGATTTCCTGACCCACTGCCGGCGAGACAGAGTCTCCTCTCTTTTAATCTAGGCGGACGCCTACGCCGGAGCCACTCTCTCTCCTAAGGCTGCTGATTATGGATATCGTGGATATTAGACGGCGAGGAGTTATGCTTCCCGACGCGAGTTTCGCTTTATTGCAGATAAAGGCGTCGATCGCTGCCTCGCTCCGAGATGGCGCGATTCGCGAAACCTTCAACTTATTTAGATTCGAACGGGTGTAGGTGCTTTCTCCCGGTGAGACGTGAAATGCTGTCGAAGTTCGGGATTACGGAGTATTGGAAAAATTCTGTTAAAGTTTCAAATAAAGTTAGCCGATTGTAGTAAATCTTAAATATCGAAAATTTTGTTGAAGGGCTGCCTTCTTGATGCGAAACAGCTACATTCATAGTTATCGCGCGTTATCGGCGGTAAATTTTTATCGCACTTCCTCGTTTTTTTCAAATATTTAATCAATTTAACTCTTCTTTGTTTACACCTGAAATATTCAAGAACCACTCATTAGATTATTGAAGTCAAATTCAGGTATACGTATATTTTATGCTGTTAAAATGTGAAAGATGTATTAATTGCTGCCTTATATTTATTGCAGCAATACAGGTTATTCTTCAGAACCAGAAGCACATTTCTTTTTCAGGCGGCAAAAAAGGAAAGTAGAGACCGACGTCCGTTTCCTCGACAAAAAATGTGCCAAAGCGCCGCCGTCGAATCTCTCTCTCTCTCTCGCTCTTTGCTCGGCGGGTACAAAAAAATGTAGACACCGAACGAACACGCGAATTAATTCTCCTTTCTTCAACTTAAATCAGCCCCACTCAGCCTTTATTCGCCCCGACGAGGCTTTTTCCTCCCTATACACACCGCTCATTTTTATCCTTTTGTTCTTGGGTCCTCGCTGCCCATCCATTTCTTCCCACCGTCGCGTATTTATCTCTCTTTCCTTCTCCCCACCCCACCCCCCTTTTTCATCCGAGCGCACACAGCTCCCACTCTTTTCTTGTAATTCAATCGGTACGATTTTTTGTGTCGCCCCGGTCGCTCTTTCCTTTCGGTGCACTCGAATTCCCTCACATTTATTATCGTTCCGACCCACTTTCAACCTGCTACCGCTGCCGCCGCTGCTGCTTCTGCTACGAGCAAAGCGAAAAACTTGATAAATTTCGAAGAATAAAAGTATTCGCGAGAGAGAGAGGGGAACTCGTTCAAGATTAAAGTTGCTCCTTCGCAGGCTGATCAGCGAGGAGAAATTTCACGGCGATTTCTTGTGCCGTCTCCACTCCTCCGTAAACAATGCGTAAAAACCTACGTCTTCATATATATATACGTGTATATATATACGTTTCGTAAAATATGCTCTTTGCTTTTATAAAGTGTGATTCACGCGAAGCTGCGCTTAATTTATACGGTTCGCCGCGGAACACATTCTCTTGCAAATGCAAATTATAACGTTGCACACTGCTGCCTTACGGTGTATTTGTGCTTGCACGCATGTTTACTCGCTGTAATCTTGAAGCGGATTTATTAGTAAAATATTAATTGATAAATTAGCAACATTAAGATATCGCGTGAAAAACGGTTATACGAGCGATCTTGAGAATAACCTCGAAAGTAGGTTATGTTGAGAGCGAGAAATGAGTCTTCCTCCATTAATATCGAGAAAATTGCGGCAATATTGTAAAGATATTTTACTATTATTACAATGCTGGAACACCGTAATTCAAGAGGTGTTGAAATTCGGAAAGAAATTAAGATAAATTTCGAAGGGAAATTCTGAAAAACGATCCACTTCATTCGGAGGAAGGTACGAGCTATTCTTCTCAGCCTTTAACTACTTTATTGGCCGTTTTTACGATCAAATTTCCAAAATCGTCGCATAAAAACTGTAAACTTAATTTTCCCATTTGCTTGATCTACGACAAGCCATAAATTACCGCGGAGTTCTGCTCGAATTACGCGACGGGTGATTTTCAATTTTCGCAGCCGAAGGTCCCCCTCCCCTCCTCCTCCAGTCCTTTCTCTCCCTCGCATACAAATGCAAAGAGGAGAGAGAGAGAGGAGCGCGCCGTGAAAAATCAGCATCACAAAGACTTCCTGCAGCAGATTTACGGTGCCGCGCGAGAGAGCTGCGCGGGTCCTTTTCATATAAGTTACGCGGAAAAGCCTCTCGGCGCGGCGCGCGCGAGAGTTTTCCGGCATTCACGATGGGCCGCTCTTTATACTATATACCCCGCGCGCGCATTTTTACCTCTCGCTTTTTTTATACCGGATTTACGCTTTTTCGATTTGTAACAATTACGCGGGGCCGCGTTTTTTTTTTTTTTTTTCTTTTTGCCCCGAGTTTAGAGCCTTTTTTCGCGGAGGAGACGCTCCGCGGAACGTTTCGAGGACCCGTATAGAGAGGCATTTTTTGCGCGGCGGTTTTGTGGATTTTAATGACGCGGCGCAAACTTTTTTTAGGACCCCGGGAAATGGTTCCTTTTACGCTTTAGAAAAATGTTTTTCATCCGGAAGGGCAAACAATTTACACTGGATTTAAAAAAAAAAAAAAAAAAAATATATCCATCCCGTCAACGGCTCATCCGCAACTCTAAATTCTCACGCGAACGAGCGTAGAATTCGCTGTTTCGCGTAAAAGGATTTTCCAAGAAGGTGGAGCTCTCGCTTGTCGGGGGTCGGCGAGATCCAAAGTTTCGGCGGCGGCGGCGGCACAGCTTCCGCGACCGGACAAACTTGGCTCGTCCACGCCCCTCGGCGGGGCTCTTCCGCGCGGCCCGAGCTCGCGATAATAAACAAAACGAAACGACCCACCGAATGCGGATTTGCATCTGAATGGCCGGGCACTTGGAACTTCTCGGCCGCATACGCGCTTTGGGGGAAACGCGTTCTTAGAAATTACCGAGCGCGCGCAAACTTTGGAATATCAGATTGTTTAGCTTACTGCCGCCGCCGCCGTGCTGCTAACGTCGCATTGTCGCGCTAATTATACGCTTGTCCTGGAACTTAAAGTATTTGTGTGCAGAGAAAACGGAGGCCTTGTTTAACGTCGTTTCGCACCTCTGTAAAAGCGAGCGTTACGGGATATATTTTTTCCGACGATCGGTAAACACACGCGGAGGGTCTTTTCCAGCGCGAGCCCGCTAATAAAGACGTCGCCGCTCCCCCGTGACAATGGCGCTGAAAAAGCTGCCGCGGCGGAGTGCTTTTTTTTTCGCTCTCGGGAATCAATGATGCTTGGATCCCGCTGATTATCCTCGAAAAGGGCCAGACGTCACGCGTCGGCAGGATTTCCGCGTCGCGCACTGCAAATAACGGTCATAACCGGCGAGAGAGAGAGAGAGAGAGAGAGAGAGAGAGAAAGAAGGAGGCAGCGGCTCGGAACGTCGCGATCCGATGACCCGCGGAGAGCGGCGCGGCCAATATTTGCCCATTGTTCTCTCCGCTCGATGACTCCGGAAAAATAAAAAAGAAAAAAAAAAGAGTTTTCGTCTTGCGTTCGCGGGGACGATTCAGATGCAAATCCGCGGGGCTTGACGAAACTCACGTTTTCGCGGGCAGGAAGAATGCCCCGAGAGTTGCGGCCCCTGAGTTTGCGGCGGCGACGACTGTATGGAAGTCGCGCGAGCGCGTCTCTCGCGCAAAGTTTTGATTTTCGCGACAATGCCGCCGCCGCCGCCGCCGCCGCCGCCTCGGTGCAGCTGACTTGGGCGCGAGTTGGCTCTGCGGCTCGCAGTTGTAATGTTTAACTTGCGAGTAACTTAATTTTCGATTCTGGGCGGAACAGGCGAAAAGGGCTGTTTTCGAGTTTAAGTGGAGTTTTTGATAATGCTGCAGGCTTTAATGTAATGAAGCTTTGTGAATAATTGCTCGGATGTAAACTGTAACTTTTAATTTCACGGAAAACAGAGACTCTTCGTAACGCAAGCGACGATCAAACGTTGAAAGTTTGAACAGAGACTTTGTGCAACAATAAATTATGAATAAACAATTATTTACCTCTTAAAACACCCATAAGTCAATGGCTCGTCGCTCCGTCCCCCCTGAATGGGAGAAAAGTTCAAGCTCCGCAGTGTGCTTGCGAGAAAAATAAAGCGGAAAAAGGCACGGAAGAACCGGCCCCCAAACAGTTATGCATCTCGCGAGCGCTTACAAAGAAGCCGCTCGAGCGATTTTTCCGAGCGCTTAAATACGCTCACGGCGAATAATTTACTTTGCCGTTTATAAATCTCTCTCTCCTTCCCTTCCCCCTTCACGCCCGAATACGCCCCGTCTTTCTCTGCGTTATAGTCGATCGAGCGGCGGGAGAGAGAGAGAGAGAGTGGAAATCGCTTATTACTGAAGAGAGTTTCGCGCCGCTCGAGCTTTTCTTCGTCTTCCCGTTAGTCGATCCCGGTAGTCGCTTATAGAAAATGTAGTAAAGCGAGGGAAGACGGTGTCGGCTATTTGCTTATAAAGAGTAATGAAAAGGGCTCCGGTTGACGTCGTAAGATCGTGACGTCGTTATGTATATATATATTTAGCTCGATGCCTGCTTTGGGATTGGCGAGGCGAAAATTTGATTGGAAAGCTACTCGTTGCCTGATAATGCATTGTTAAAGAGGCCTGAAAAACTACAGACATCTCAATAAACGGCGTAGGTAGCGGAATAATGGGGCATTACAGCGAAATAACTCCTTTAACGGGCGCAATTTACATCCCTCAAACGACCACGTGATTACCGCAATTTTCAATTTTCTTACAGCGCTGGATAAATCCTGCTTAAAGACCGCAAAAAACACGATGCAGCGTACTAAAATCTGTTTTTGCAAATTATTAGGGAAGATTCAATCAAAATCAGGTAGATATTATTATTATCATTTATAAGTAATATTTCCGTTACGTGTTTAGTTACGTTACGTAACGAATGTATTTATGCAACTACTAACTTATAATAAAAACTGTTTTTAAAATTATGCTTCAATATTTATTAAATTTAAAATTTATTAAATTTTTTCAACAACGAGTTTTCAACCGAGCTACTTCTTCCGGACAGCGCTTCTTTTTTAGACGCGCCACTAAAATGAAATCTAACCACCGAAAAGCCGAATTTTCGCCGCTTTTCAAAACGCAAAGAAAACGCCATCAATCTAGCTTCAAAGGCCGGCTCTTTTCCGTAAAAAAAAAAAGAAAAAAAAGGAAAAAGAAGACGGACAGGCGGTAGCGAGCGGTCAGATTGCCTTTATCGTCAGTTTCGCTCTACATAATTTTTTACGCGCGGTGGTTTCGCCGCGGCGGCCGAACGACGGCGACGTCGAGCGGCAGGCAATATAGCCGCTGCGCGCACACCGCCAAGGCGCGCGGAGAGTTTCGAAGCCCCGTAACGAGGTCGTCGCCTATCGCTATTCATTTTTTTAACGCCCCGCCAACCTCAATATCACCCTAATGGTGTTTGCATGCACTGCCACGCCGGGAGAGCCCTGCTTTTATCTGTACTTTCTTTTTTTTTTTTTAATAATGACGAAACTGTGTGTGCCTCGGTTGTTGTTGCGTCATATATACTTACGCGAGAAAGGGGAGCGTCGAAAGGGAGATTGCTCTCTTTGGTACGTACCTGAAACAAAGAAAGAGAAAGATTGTAGTCTCTTTTAACCATAGATAATAGTATTATTTTTAAGTTCCGGCCCGATTTTAGCGTAAAAGCGGGAGTCCAATAAGTTAGAAAAAAATAATCAGCAGGCAAACTCCGAGAGCTTCGCGACACGCTCGAACCATTCAGAATTCTCACGCAAGAAAAAAATTGCCGAGCTTAGCAACAACAACAGAAGCGAGCAATTCTCTCGTCGCGTATCCTTAACGGAAAAGCCGGCGCTCGGCAATAAATCATAAGGAGAGCAGCGAAATCGCAGCCGCTCTCCGCGCGGTAGCCCCGGCGGCACGAGCAAATTTGCCTGTAAACGCGTGGTTAGAAGCCGTAAAGCACGGCACGGTCCGATCGGGAGGAGCTGATAAGGCGGCCTGCCGGCGCAGATAAGCCGGGAATTCCCCCGCCGCCGCCGCCGCCGCCGCCGCCGCTGCATCGGGAAATATGTCAAAGCGAGCGGCGCGCGAGCTTCGGGGAGAGAGAAAAACGGCGGAGCTCGCGGAAAGCCTAATTGTGCTCCGCCGCGCTACCGGTTTTTCAGATTCGCCGATAAGGGCGCGCCGCCGGTTTTGCCCCGATGTGCCCCGGGCAGGAAGTTGATTCGGCGGATGGATTGCGCGGACCGAGGCGCCTATGAATTGAGTGCTTTCGCCGCGCGAGCCGAGTGTAGATGTATAAAGTTATTTTATCGAGGGAAGCAAGTCTTTAGCAAGGATAAATAAATAAATTTCAAGGCTCCGAGGGGATTCGCAATTTGATTTAGCAAGCAATCACATTCAGCATTGAGGGACTTTACTACTTCCGGTTATAACTTTTCTAACGAACCCGCGAGAGAAAGAGAGAGGTATCTAATTTACTACTTCATCAACACTTGCCTCGTAAAGCGAATTAAAAAAGTAAAATTCTCCGTAAATAAGCTCTCGCTCTACCCTTTAACGACATTCTCCCGGCCGCGCGGCAATATAAATACAAGCATCGATAGCATTGTTTTGCTCTCGCGGCTCTCTAATGCACCGTTGGCTACCGCCTCGGTGCATTATGTGCTCTTATAAAGCGAAGAAAAGGCGAAAGAGAGTCGCGCCGATCGCTCCCACGGTTATGGGCCGCCCGATGAGTCGGGAGTTTCAGAGCTCCGCGGCCGGCAGAAGAAGAAGAGGAGCAGCAGGAGGAGGAGGAGGAGGAGGAAGAGGAGAGAGGCGATAGCGCCCCTCGCCGCTATGAAAGCCGGTGTTTTAGAGGAGAGAGAGGATAGTGGCGCTCGCCGCTTCCGGTAATCGAGACAAAAAACCGCCCGATGGCACTTAACTTTTGCCTATCAGTCGGCATTTTTTTTTCCCCGGGCCCCCTTTTGAATGATCACGTTAGGTCCCGAGCAAAAACGCTACCCAGGCCATAGATTCTCATTATTTGCCGAATGAGTTTGACGATCGATGCTTGAGAAACGACGCCTGGGTTATTATGTGAGGAGGGGGGGAAAAAAACGAGAGCTTGACAATTAAACTTCAACTTCAATCTTTTCCCCCTTACACCAAAAAGAGTTAAACGTGTGTAATTAGTTTGTCCTGCTGGTTTATTTCCCTCCAGCTCTAATAGTCGCTATTAACGTTAATAATGATCGAATATGAGGCACTTATTTTGCCTTACCGATTTGATCATCGCATTTATAAGTATTTAAAATAGATACTTGAGTTACCTCCATTATGATATTGTGTTTCATTTCAATTTAAAAGATATTTTTAATATTCTATATCCTATTACATAAAAAGCTTTACGTTTTAGCTATTATTCTGTTGTAAGCTCTTAAACATGGAGGGATATTAATTTACAAATCATACTTTCTTTTTCTTTAATACCACCGTCAAAGTAACTTCTATTGTCGATCCACAGCAGTGCGTGCTTGCAATATAAACGAATATCAAAGAGAAGAAAGCGTTTCCAATACAGTTACAAATTTGTATAAATTCATCACCTCGGAAAGTGTGATTAATATTCTATCGCGAACGGTTAATCATTGGAATTAGGTTGAAAATCTCCAGATCTCCTCTCTATCCATAACAAAGTACGCGTTACACCGGAGCCCAAGTGTGCGTTCATTTATTTTGGACCGCGCGAGGAACTTTCAAGCTCTCTCTCTCTCGTACACTTCGTTGATCCCAGATACAAACACCTATTTATCACGTGGCTTTTGAGATGGCCCGATAAGTTTAATGATTTTATAAATACATATTTATGTATGTATTACAGTTATGATTATCTTTCACTACAATCGCCGAGAAGTTATTGCTTCGGCATTCATACTTTATCCCCGGCGATCTGTTCGCAAAATAATAGCCATTGATAAAAACGTTTAGCCGATAAAATACCGAATCTCATTTCGAGCATAACCGTCGAGGCATTGGAATCTGCATTTTTCCCCCTAAACAATTATACAATAGCGCATTCCGAACGAGACGATATTCGCTGCAAACGATATCCAACCCTGGTGTATATACATTGCAAAAAATATCGATCGATAATTTGTCCTGAAAAATTGTATTTGTTCGCTCCTACAGCAAGCCACCATCCCGTATATTCCGCAGCCCGGGAACACACCGCCGGCTCGGATAATAATGTGTTTTCTCATGAGCCGCGCGAGATGCAAGCGCGAACGCGAGGAGCCGAGGAGAAGAAGAGGACCTTTGTCGAAGTCGACGGCGGAGCAATCAATCAAAAGATTCGCTCGCCTGCGCGTTCGGGACAGGTGTCGAAGATCGATTCGTCTCGATTGCACGGCGTTATACCCACGCTAGCGTCTCGCGCGCGCGATTGTATGCGAAACATAAAATATACACTCCTCCGCGAGCGAGAAACGAAGAAAGGAACAAAAGTGCAAGAGGCGCTTGAAAATTTTTCAATGCGCCGCAGATATATCCATAAACAGTCGGCGAACGGTGTCTTAACGCATGATCGAGCACTGATTAAGCAGCCGAGGGGGGCGATTCGCTCGCTAACTTTAACGGTAGGGGAGCTTCCACCGCCGGCTTCCTGAACCGAAGACAAGCGCGACGACGCTCTCGTCTTTGTTTCATTGCACCGGCCGCCGCGACCGTGGGAGAAGCACCTCCGCGAGAGAGAGAGAGATGATCCGCGGCGGCGTCGGTAATCCCCCCGCGGGCAGCAGCTCTTTCGCGGCTATTTTATAACCGGCGGCGATTTTCCGTGAAATCGGCCGAGATTAAGGATTTTTCGCTCGAGGGTGCAGAGGCGAGTCCGCGAAAAAACTCTGAGGCTCCGCGGCTGAGTGTGACTTTTTGCCGTCTCCGTCGAGGCGAAGATTATTTGTAATCAACGAAACGTGGCTTCTTCTTCGTTGAGACCTTTAATGCGGCATTTTTTTGGTTTGGAGGTTAGGCTGGAATGAACCAGAGGTCTTATTGGCTGACGGTTATTCGCTTTCCCAAGGGAGATAACGAAATGTTCATTTTTGGGCGCAGCAACGAAGTGACAGCTGTCAAGCTCAAAACTGACTAAAAATTGATTAAAAATCCGTTTCAACCGTCAAGTTATTCATTCGCCAAGGCGTACAAAAAAAAGTAATTAAAATCTAAGCGAACGGCAGCGGTTAAGTTTACAGAAACTGAATTAACGACGTCGGGCGACGCGGGGCGAGAGGAGCGAGAATAATTCAGGCGTCGGACGCAGTCACTCACAGAGACGCGCCTGCAAGATAAACGCGATGCCTCTTTCCGCGAGAGAGAGAGAGAGTGAGTGCAATCGGCGCGGCTTCATTATCAAGATCAGCAGCGACGGCGACGTCGCCGACAGTGAAATTACCGAGTGTGTCAGCGCCGCTTCCCTCCTGTATATACCTCTGCGCTCTCTCTCGCTTCCCCCTCGCCGCTGCTCCCGATATCTCGCTGACGGCTTCGAGCGATTCTATCCATAATTTCCACACCGCGCGAGCGATGCCTTTGTTAACGAATCTATTTCGGGCGACTTTTTAATTAATTCGTCGTCTCCTCGGTTCGTGGCGGTGCCGTTTTATCTCTTTATTGAAAAGCTATTCCTGGGTAACGTCTAAAAGTTTAGCAAATGTACCGTTTTCAAAAAGACGAAAAAATTTCACACTTTATCGCCCCCCAAGAGATTTCCTCGAAACAGGCAAAATTTTTTCGCAAAATACGTGCGGGGACACGGCAAAAGAAAGCCGCCGCAGCAGCAGCAGCAGCAGCAGCACAAAGGTAGACGCAGACGAAGACGGACGCCGAGTGAAAAGCAGAAGAGAAAGAGAGCGAAAGGGAGAATGGCTGGGAGGCAGACAAGCAGCAGCAGCGGCGGCAAGTGAGGCGGTGGCAGTGCACTATCTGGAGGTCTTAAAGCCTCCTCCCGCAGCCGCACTTACACACGTACACACAGACTGCACTGAGAGAGAGAGAGAGAGAACGTTCCGCGAGGCGAAGTAAAGTAGACAAGCCGCCGCCACCGTTGCGGTCTAATCTCGACGACGATAATGAGTCACCCCTGGGTTTAATTAGAAGTCGCTCGTCGCGTAAACGCGCCGATTCGTTAAGCTGTCGCCGACTTTTTTTTCTCAGTCGACGTCAAAAGAGTCCTCAGTTTTTATCAGACCCATCAAGAAATACTTGTTTAAATACGCTTCCGCCGCCGCGAAGCGGGCAAATAGTCTCTTCGAATATTCTACGGATTAATTCTTTGCGAAATGTTTTTGTTTACCTTTTAACTTTAACCGGGGATTGTAAACATTGTCATTTATGGTTATTTATTTAGTAGTTTATAGATTCGGATTGATCGCACGTTTTGGGATTGCCAAAGTTCGGCAAACATTTTGTTTAAGATTGTTTTTTCGAAAAACTTGTATTCTCGAAACTTTCCGAGAGCACTATTCGCGATGAAGAATCGCAGCTTTTATCGAAAAAGCGAAACAGCAACAATCCAAAATAAAGTTGCGAAGCTCCTTGATTCTCGTACTGCTTGATTCGTTACACAAAAATAGATTTCAGAAAGTGCACTTTTGAAAAAGCCTTTTCTTAACAAAGTTTAACGTACTCTACATTGAGGGAGTAAAAAGGCCATGTTTTTATCACCTCGCATTTAATACCAGAGGGCATTGAAAAATACTATTTTCCGAGCATCACTCGTTAAAGTGCCGCCGAACTAATTATTACGCCGTCGCAAACGCTCAACCGATCCTTTCAAGTCCCCCAAATCCGAAAGCTCCGACGATAAATCCACCTCGAACCCCCGGGCCGTAAACAAAATTAATTACTAAAATGCCTGCAACCATATTCCGAAATACTCGCCTTACAAAAAGGAGAGATGACGGAAAGCGAGAGCGGGGCGCTCGCGTCGCGACTCCAGAATGTAAATGTAGCGCGCAGCGCTCGCCGAGGAATGCATTCGTACCACCTCGGGGACGACGTGTCTGGTTCGCGAGCGAAAATACCAGGCGCGCGAATATGCATAATGCGACTCCCCGCGACTCTCCCCCCCGCACTTGACGAACGAAATGGAGCATTTGCGGGGAAACTCGCTGCGATGTATTGCATCAACTCGGGCCCCGATGCCGCCGCGGCCGCCGCTTTGTAATTAATTAAAAATTTTCCGCGAGTTTCTAAATCTCCGCCGAGCGGCGCGCTTTCGAAAACTAATTACAATGGCGCTCTGCGAGAAGTTAATAACTGGGAATGAGTTTTCAGCTTTTATTGCTGCCGGCCGCTTCGCATTGTCTTCGCTCTCGAGAAATTATGAATTTTAATCGCAATTATTTTCATGTAAATGTCACTTTTGCAACAAGCTGCTTTTATTAGTGGCTCTTAAAAAATTAGAGATCAGGCATAATAATTTGTACCTTCAAATCAATAGTTTTATGGCTATTTTACGTCTTACATTATTATTTAACGATAAATAAAACACAGATTTGTTAAGCAGTTTTTCTTCACAGCTTAACAATAATTCTTGTAGACACAATAATGAGAAAATATTTTTATCGGTAACGTACTAAATTGACTAAAAAGCTTGCAGTACTGAAATAAAATCTCAGAGCGCGCATTAAATAGCCCATTTAAAGCTCAACATCTCCGCTCGAAACAATAACTAACCCGAAGTAGGAAGCAACACGAGTCTGGCTCCCAAATGACTCGACTACAGTCGGGTATATCTGGCCGAATTTTTGCGGGAAAAGCGAACTCCGGGGGCGCGGAACTCGGGCAGAAATTAACTCCGGCTCTCCCCCAAAAGGCGCGCGCGTATCAACCGACACGTATAACCCACTTACGTAAACTGCGCATAAGTAAAGTCTGTAGTTCATTTTCGCGCCACTGCACAAAGGACGCCGGGCTTTAGCTTTTGCGCTCTCCGCCGTTTCCCCCCTACGCGATCTGCGCACGCGCGAACCGCAGAAACTTCGCGCCAAATTGTTTTCGAGTAACGACCGGGAACGCGAAGTTGCCGCGTCGATGCTCGCGCGGAATTGAAAAGTTTTTTTTTTGACGATCCGATGTGTCAGGTTTTCGGATGTGATGATTGAAATGATATTTTTAATGTTTTAATATTTTTTTTATATTTTGCGAAAGCAAATAAACCTGGTTCAATTTCACGGAGGATTGTCGGAAAATATTCACTGCTTTTTTTTTCATTAGACAAACTGTGAATATTTTTTTAAAGCAAAGTTAAAATTTGTTTTAAGTTTCCAAATGAAAAGTTTAAAAATACAGAATTTATGTTCATAATTCGATGGTCAAAGAATCAGAGACTCGTAGATTTAATATGCATTTCAGCATTTTAAACTTTGTCGTCCTAATTTAAAAATTAATATGCAGCTTTAAAATGCACCATTTGCCTTCAGTTATTTCAAACTGTTCATTACAAGCGAAGCACGAAGTTGGAAAAGCAGGAAAAATAAAATACCATCCGTTTAAAGCGACGGCCTTTTTGACTCGGAAATATCTGAAACTTTAGCTTGAGAGACACTACTTCGCGAAGCTTGAATCATCTTACTTCTACGACTTCCAATAAGCGGATGTAATGCTCCTCGACAAGGTAAGTGCAACTTCTTCGCTTTAAGCTGCCATTTGACAGAAGAGCTTCTCTCCCTCTATATTAAAGAGCCCAAGGAGCCTCTTATTATTCACTGTCGGATTACTTAATATCGAGAACTCGTGCATTTCGCGATGCTCGGCGAAACAAGCGAAGCTACAATAAAGCCTCCTCCTCCTCCTCCGCCGGCAAATATTTTTAATAACTCGTCTGCTTTTGCATTAACAGTTCAAAAGCGAGATTAAGAGCGTGATTGCGAAAAAAAAAGAATGAAAAAAAAAAAATTCCACTGAATTTCAAGAGGACTATAAACAATCGTAAAGGGAATTGTGCCGCGTAAACGCTAATAAACGAAATTGATGATCACGCCTGGCAGGATAAACGAGATCTGCAATTGTTCAATTATACCTCGAGGACTGTAAATCATGCGAATTCGTTTTTGTGTCGCGAATGACGTACGCAGCGCGAAACGGCGACTGCAGCGTTATTTTCGGATTTTTCGCTTTTTTTTTTTTCTGTTTTAACTCGCGTAATGCCGCGTCTAAATCACTGATGGCTCGCAATTTTTCACAAGAATAAGCATTAATATGAACCGGAGAGGACTTTCAGCGAAATTGACAAAATGAATGGAAAAAGCTTTGTTTTTTCGAAAAATTAAAAATCTTCCGCCTCCGCGAGTTCATTTCGAAAATCATTTTCATTTTCGCTTCTGATTGCTATGTGCGCAGAGGCCTTAAATAAACTAGAGCGCAGCCAGCGATTCAATAAAAACTGCAATATTTTTTCAATTAGTTTATGTATTTTCGATCATACTCTTTCGAAATGCGAAATTCTCTTGCTTTTATTAAGCGCTCGGCTCTTTATTTATTCTCTGATTCTTCCGCTACGAATATTCAAACTATATCAATGCTCGCTGCCACCGCTAATAAAATTTCAGGTACTCATGTTATTTGTAATTTCATCAGTCGCATTTTTCAATAAAAGCGTTTATCGCTCATATTTTTTATCTTCCTCACTTCGTAACTGTAGAACTTAAATGAGTCTATATTCCGCAAGTAAACCGGCGAGATCTTGGGTCTTTATTCCACATTCCACCTATTACTCGGTTAACCAAAACACTGCTCTCAGTCCACTTAAATATTTGAAAGCCCTGCCGCGACCTAAACACCTGATCTCCCTCGACAAGTGATTCCACCCGAGGCCGCGGCTCTAAAACATTTTTCTCGTCCCCGCGTCTTTATGATCCGAAAAGACTCCCTCTCTCTCCTGCGCGCCCTCTAATCGTAAACCTGAAAACGGTTAGGCTTATTACACGGGAAACGCATTAGAAGTTTTTCCAGAGGGTGAGCGCAGACGTGATTTCCCGGGGACATCGTCAGTATGTGCCCTCGTCTTGTTTTCATTAAGGGCGCGAACTCGCGTCCGGTTCGTTAAGGCCGCCCGGAAAACTTTGGCCGAAAGTGCATTCGAAGTTTCTCGCGTGTCGAGTTTTCGGGATTGCCGCGATGCGCGAAATTTTTCAGTTTCTCGAATTGCAATTGTCTCGGGCTCCGTAATTAGGTTAGATTCCTGATACGGGCTGCTTGGAAGGAAGGGATGTCATTTTGCCAAGGAAATCTTTTGAATGTACAATATTATACTTATTCTTTAGACCTAATTCGGTCTGTGGGAATAAATTAGTTTTATTGTCCGAAAAGCGCTTACTTATCATAAACATATTCCAAGATTTCCATGAAAATTAAAACACTCGGAAAAAAAGTGCCCGTCCGCTGCACTAAATCAAAGAAAGTTATTTGTCACTTCAGCGGACTAAATCCCGAAAACGCACAGCGCTCGACTCCTCCCGAAAGAGGAAAGTCGCTCGCGGCTCTCTCGTCGGACGGGGGGCGGCGGCGGCGGCTCGCGGGGGCAAAGTGGATTTACGGGATTTGTTATCGCAGCCGGAAAAGCCCCATTCTTCCCTCCCCGCGGGTCATCCCGGAAACGAGGGGTTAAGACGTTTACTCGTCGGCCCTTTTTACCCCACTTTATTCCGCGCGGCCGGGGCCATTTTTTATACGAGCCGCGCGCCGCGGCGGCCGGCGATCATAAAAATTCCGACTACCGGGTATAATTTATTATCGCCGAGTCCGCGGACTCGTATATTTCCCGGGCCCCGCGATCATTTGTTTTCGCCGCCTTGATAATCGACTTCCTCGAGTTTCGGGCTTGGCCCATTAATTATGTTTTCGGCTCTCTCGGCGCGCGGGGCCCTTTTTGCTCTCTCTCTCTCCTCGATCCCGCGCAATTTTTGATTTCGGTATTACGGCGATTTATGGCCGCGAGCAAAGTTTCGACGGCTGCCGGATGCTGTCGGCGATTTGTCGGCACGGACGGAGCTCATTCGATCGGTTAAATATTAAGCGAATTATGAAAAATTATACGCGCGCCCGCTGAAATTCGATTTTCGCTCTGGGGATATATATTTCTTGGCCGATGGATGGGAGGATGACCAGACTTTTAGAAACAGACGTAATTTCTTTACTCCCGGCGAATTGAATCCATCATTAGTCGATCGAGATCAGCAGCCTGTTTTTCTCTCGCGGATCGAAAAGTTGAAAGTTCGCTCTCTCTCTCTCTCTCGAGAGAGAGAGAGGGAGGCACGGGAAGTGAGTTGGCAAAACCGGTCGCAACAATGAACTATCCGGGCGATTACGCCCGTCGCGCCACGGCCTTTTACGCCTGTTAATAGCCGCGACGACGGCGGCGGCGGCGGCGGCGGCGGCTGCGAAGTTTCGGGGGTGAGTTAATTTGCGCGAACTTTCCGCAAACTCGAGCGATACTGCACGGAGCGAGAGCGAATTACGAATATTAGAGGCAGAGAGAGAGACGGCCGAATTAAAAGCGAGAGCTTGCGGCCTCTAATGAGTTCGAGAGCGACGCGGCGACTGGAAAAAAATGCCGCTTAAAATTCATGGAAACTAAAGGCGCGTCGTACCTCTCGTAAATAGGGAATAAAGGAATAGGCGGCGATGACGCGGCAAACTTCAGGAGCGCGGAGGCTCATGATTACAAACGAGGTGGCGCGTTGGCTGTCGCGAAATACTGCATATTTGTTTCAGCGCGTCTTCCTCGTATTCTTTGCCTCCTTCGCCCGTTCTTTTTTGGGCTGCTCTCTCTCGCACTCAACCCCCTTTTTCTCGAGAGAGCTCGAGCTCCCGTTCTCGTGTTGTAGGAAAATATTTGCGAGCGAGCTTCAGTTAATTAAAAGCTTGCGCCGCGTTATGCAATATAATAAAATTGTACAATAAGTTAACGTAATTAAAGTGGAGTAATTAATTAAAAAACGGAAAATGCAGCGCGGGGTGGGTATTTTACTTCGGTAAGCGGAGAGGATATACCTAAACAATAAATTTGTAGTCCTGAAATTTAAAATTAAATTTAATGCGGGGAGATAAATAACCGCATAATGTCGCGTAACTCCGCGATGAATTCCATGAATAATACCGGGCACATTTCCCCGGCCCTCTCTCTTTATACTCGTGAAATCGCAAAATTTTAACCTCTCGCACTCGAGTTTAGAAAATTTGAATTTCAAATCCACCCGGGGGAGAGAGCGTCGAACGGACGCGCAGTTTTCCAAAGTGAAAAAAATTACTAGCAATCGATTTTTCACAGATGAATTAATAATCCCTCGTGAAAAATTACGTCGTTTTTACGCGCGATCGAACTTGTATAAAGTTTTTCGACTCTATCGTTCGCTTTTAAAACTAATGCCGATTTTCCAATTTTTTTTTCCAGACTGAAAGCAGAGAACAACAAAAGTCCCATAAATATAGCAAATGACAAACAGCGCAGGTTTGCTCTCCTCTATTCGACGAAGACGGAGGATATCGCGTTACAAATGGCGTAATCCAATAACGTTACTACTCCAAAAAGGGAAATAATGAACTTTCGTACTCTACCGTAACGCGAGAATCTTCCTCAAGAGCAAAAGTAAATCGCCGCGTAAACACCGTAAGTAAATGTAAGCAGGGAAAATGCCCGCGGGAAAGTAATGTCCAAAAATGCATTCCCACGCAAAGTAGGAGAAAAGGGGAGAAATAAAAGCCGCGGCGCGGCGGTCTGCCCGTGAATAACTTGGCCCCCCCCCCCTCTCTCTCTCTCTCTCTTCTGCGCGCGAACGCACTCGCAATAAACTTTGTTTATAACGCAATTGCACCGGCCGGACCCCCTCCGCGGAAGTTTATATTCCAACCGTTCCAGGCCACAAGGCGTTTCATTTAAAGCGCGTTACGACGGCGCGGCGTTCGGCGGTGCGGGCCCTTTTTAATCGGATTATCGGATATCTTTTTAATTGAATTACACCGGACGGTTTTAGCGCATTATGCGCTTTAATCCCCCGGACTTAGAGTTTAGCGCGGTGGTATTGATAAGCATTGGCTTATTGGATTACGGAAGCCCATTGCGACCGCGTCAATTATCCGCGGGGCCTTTTAGAAAACAAACTGTTACCTCGCTCGATTAGGGAAAGCGGAGTTTGCCAGACTTATACGCCGTAGGTAGCTTCTGGCACTTTATTATTATGCATTAAATTAGCGCCTTTATCGACGGCACATATTCCGAGGGATATATCCGCTTGCGATCGTTAGCGGGCTTAGCAAGTTTTTAAGAGGCTGCTCCTATTGGGGATTCCCTGCTTATATCAATGATTTCATTAGGGGAAGACAATTTTCCGTCGCCATTGATCATGCTTTCTTTTCTAACTGTATCGAGGATTTTTAAACTCGAACGATGCTCGCTTCTTTTCAGCGCGCAAAAGCGGATAAACGCACAAAGCACCCAGAATAGCTCGGCCATCCAACGCAGCAGGGACGCGCGGGCAATGCGTCTCGAGATCTCAAGCAGCGTTGAAGGGGCGTGGGTCCCGGGGTAAACGCTTGGAATTAGGATCGATCGGTATTAATTAGACTAAACAAGACTGGCAACTGGCTCTCCTCCCCCGTCGGTTTCCCCCGGAGCAGCAGCGGCAGCAGCGGCGGCGGCGGCGGCGGCAGCGGCGCTATCTCGCAGGACGTGTAGTGGCAGTTGGCTCGGACTGACCCACAAAGCTAATTCTCATGCCGGGTTCGCCGTCACCCCGTATTTACCCGTGGTAAACTCATCGCCGGTGTCGAGCGACACGAGAGGCGAATCTTCTCTCCATCGCTACTACACGCTGCAATCTAGCGCCGCCGCCGTTGAGAGAGGGAGAGAGAGAGTCGGCTGCCGCTGTTATCTAGATGCAACCTCGACTCTGCAGCGTGATCCCTACGGACGAGACGTACGTACACGGCGTGTATACACGCGCGAGCGCCAGGCTACTATCGCGGCCGGAGATGTTTCTTTCGCGCACCGAGGAGAGAGAGAGAGAGAGAGAAACCCGGGACTATCTATCTCCGCGGATCGTTGCCGCGACGACACGCCGGCTTACAGCCTTTCAGGAGTGGCTACCGGCAGATAAGCCCGAAAACGTCATTATCCTATTCCCCCAATATTTACGCCGTTTCCGCGAATGACGGGGCGAGCGAGGAACGACGCTCCATCTCCTCATTTTCCCTTATTTACGCGCGCCGTAAATTCCGATCTGCGGCCGTAATGATTAAGCTAAAAGTCGATGCTCTTATTGGGAGCCGTGTGCTCGGGAGCGTGTAAGAGCATCCACGAGCCTTGTCGTGCAGTAACGCTTTATCTGCGATCGAGTGACATGTCGTATACACGATTCGCGCGGCGTACACATACAGACACAGCCGGGGCCTCCGCTCATTGCCCGGAGAGCTCGCAAATGATCTCTCTCTCTCTCTCTCCTTTGGCCCTTTGATGAGTTTGCCAAATATATAGTTTATCTGGGTTAAGTGACGCGGCGAACACGTTTTCGAGGCTACTTTATCAAGCGAGAGAGAGATGCCCCGGCCGGAGGAGCCGAGGGGCCACCATTAACATTGTCCGCGCACGGCCTGTGTACCGAGATGTTATCGGCGTAGTAACATCGCGACACCGGACATCTTGCGTCATTTAATTAATTAGACGATCTATGGAGCTCTATTGATACAGTTCCGTCAGACCGACTCGAGTGTTTTTAAACCGAAACTGGTTCTCTTTCTGGTATCTCCGAGCTTGTCATTAGATGAAATAGCTTCCGATATAGAAAGTTGAAGTACGTTTTTAGCCGGTTTATTCAGCTGTTTTTTTTTTTGTTTGTAAATTATGCAAACGAAGCTCGTCATGCTTTCAGACTGTCTCGAGTCGTACGTCTCAAAGATCATTGATTTAATACCTGAACATTAGCATTCCAGAAAAAGAATGAACTCGAACGACGAAAAAATGAGCAAAGCATCCAACTGTTGGTTTAATTAAGCAACCGCAGCGCGGCAACAGCGTTCGCTCTCAAAGTGCCTCTCCGAGGGCCATCCATCCGTCGCCTAAGCAGCCCTCGACACGTTGGGAGCAGCCCTCGAAGGTCGGGCTGCCGGCGCCGATAAGTCATCCCACGGCTGATAATGGACGCCGTGTTCCAGTCGAATAATTACTCGGCGCTTGACGCGCATATCAATGGGGGGCCACCTATACGCGCCGATCGCGACGTTTCCATGGAAGCGGGACGCTGTCGGCGACATCCGCCAACTACCGGGAATAATATCGACTCTCGCCTTTTTCTCCCTCCGTTAATTAATCGCGAAAACGGCGCCGTTTGTTTCGCGCTTCATCCGAGGGATTCGCAAACTATCGACTAACGCATTAGGAAATCAAAGGGCTTCGGGGATGACGGGAGGCCGTGAATGGTTAACTGCTCCGAGCCCTTTGTCGGCTACCTGCCTCGGTTCGGGCTATTCATTTGAGCTTAGTATCCTCGTTTAGCGAAATGCGATTGCAAACCCCATAACGGGAATAGGGTGTATTGGTAGTTTTGATACACGCAACCGTTAATCTCGGGATGAAAAGGATATTTGTTAATTATTTGGCGCAACTTTTCTCAGTTATTTAGCTCAAATTTATTCGAGCACTATATAAAGTTCCCCCGGCAAAATAATTAAATAACTACTTCGAGGAATTTCACTTCGACTGCATTTATAATGCGAGACGGAATGCATTAAGAAAATAGGGCGGAAACTCGGCGGAGTTGCAAAATTTGCAGTCGTAAACCAAGACCGGGGAAAGACCTACTTCATCGCTCTCGCAAAAGTTCTCTCGACTTCCACCGAGCAGCTAAAATGACGCGAGAGCGAGAGCTTGCTTTTCGCTCGTGGCTGAAACCCGCGGAGGAAAAACTAGAACCCTATCGCCTCTCTCTACCTTGCATTAAGGTGCGCGCGCGGCAAACCAGTTTTAGGCTCCCCCGAAATAAAAAGGCGAACTATCGCCCCTCCCCCCGCGCGTCGATAAAGGCACTTAGCGTCAAAGGACAACGCGGGGCGAGCCCTTGGCTCTCTCGCAATCTCGGCCGTAAATAATTTCGCGGCCCCGATAAAAGTAATGGCCGCGAGAGCGCAAGCTCGCGCGTAAATCCCCCCCGGCGGCGGCGGCGGCAACGCGATAAGAGAAAAATATTTCGTTTCGCGCGCGTGTCAAGCGGAGAATGATAAAAGCCGCGCGCAGCCCGGGCCAGGGAGGGCTCCAGGTGCGCGAGCTTAAATGAAGGATCGTCGCGCCGAGGGAAGAGAGGGACCTGGGTGCGCTCCGCCGCGCGCTGCTAAAAGCTTTGCTCCGCCAGGATGACTTATATGTATGTGTGCGAGAGAGAGAGGGAGAGAGAGAGAGAGAGAGCCGCTGAATTTGAAAGCTTTATGCTAATTGCTCGGCGTAGGACGGACATTTTTTTTTTTTTTCGGATTATTGTCGCGAGGTTTTAGCGGCTGTTCTCGTTTCGGCGAATAATCCGTTTATTAGGTCCGAGTGTTCGAGACGGGAGGCCGAAAATTATTGTAGTTGTACTCTGATATTATCCAATTTATTTGTTTGTTAGAACAATTTTATTCGCGCATTTCGAAAGCTCGTTAAAATTATATAGGAACAGTTCTGGCCAGAGTTCAATTTCGTGGCTGACGAGCTTCCCGGGCAAGATTCGTTTCAGCTTACGGATGACTTCAGGTCCTTTATTAATTCAGGCTGCGAATATTTGAAATTCCGGAAAAGGCCTCTGGTGACGTCGCCTCGCGATGGGACGGCGACGGGGAAAAGCTCGAGCTTATTCCAAAAAATATTCCAGGTTAGTGAGAGATGTACGAGTGGTTCCACGAACGTTTAATGCTCGCAAGAGCTTCCTGGAGAAATGGAGTATTAATAGATGAAGCTTTTATCGGTGGAAATGAATTTAATGAAGTTCCAGGCAAAGAAGCTACTTTTCCTTAGAAATTAAACAGCCGAAGTTTATCAGCTTTATCACAGACATTTGGAACACTTTGAGAACCACTTTCGATTCGACTGCCGAGGTAAGAGGTTTACGAGGCACAACGGCGGCGCCTATACGGAAGTAAAAAGAACGAGTCCACGGCGAGTGTTTACGAGGACTCGGCTTCAAAAAATTGAACAACGGTTAAAGTCAATAAGCAAAATGCATTAATCAGCTTGGCGTGTCTTAAAAAGGCGTTCGGCAGCACTTGTTTTGACGCGATCTGCTCCACTTGCCCCCTGCTTTGTAAGTCCGACAATAAATTAGGAATAATTAATTATCCGCGGCGAGCTGCGGCGGCCGATTAATAATTCATTCTTCACCTCATAATGCAACGGGGCCCCTCCATTCTTCGCTCTCTCGCTCGAGCGCCCCTTTCATCCTCGGCTCTCTCTCTCTCTCTCTCTTCGGCTCGCGAAAGCATCGCTCTCTCTCTCTCTCGCGCCTTGTACAACAAGCTTTGTGCGTCGCTGCGCGCGCGGCTTTTCATCTCGAAAATCTTGATGACGGAGCGCGGCCGATGGCCCGAGAGAGCCGCTGCCGCTGCCGAGCTTCATAATTCTCGCGCGATCGCTGCAGAGGATGAGCGCCTCAAAGAGAGGTGGCTCTTTTCTTTCGGAATCCGAGCCATGCCGCTTGGAACGCGCGCGAGGCTTCTGATCGCTTTTAGCTTGATGTATATTCCGCGCTGTTTACGATATGGGTGCTCTGGCCGCTGTTAATCGGAAAATGGAGAATGGTAAGATGTGGCCCAGTTTTTCGCTTTATGGAGTGGCTGTCGTACAAATTGTTGTAGTGTATCGGGACAATTACCGCCGAGTAGTTCTAACAATAATGATTCATATTATTCTAGTAATAACGGTTCCCTTTCAGAGTTTATGTTTGTACATAATACAGCCGGCATTAAATTTGTAGTACGCATGAATATTATAATTGCTATTGGAATAATAATTCTATCGAAAAACTTGTTCTCGGAAAAGATGGTAAAAAAACTGTTTTATAAGCATCGATTCAGAACCCGATTTACATTATAATCACGAAAAGTGTAGCTTTTAGTTAATACACGCGAAAACGCATCTCAAGTTCAACGGGCAAAGTTCAAAAGTCAAATATGCAACGTCCCGGAGCCGTTTTGCAAACGTCGCGCAACTCGGGGCGGCGCTAACTGAACTCGCGGCGTGACAAGAGAGAGAGAGAGAGTCGGGACGGCCGCGAAATTCCCTTATTTATCAAGTCTTCAAGGCTCTCGGGCCAACTTTACCTTTTCCGAGAGGAGGGCGTGTGCGTATGACAAGGGGGCGCCCCTGGAAAGTGAAAAAGCGAGAGCGAGCTGGAAACTCCCCCCCGCGCGACTCGGAATTACTTATTCTAATTTCCTCTGCGCGATTACGCGGAACACAACACGGAGAGCGACGCGCGTTTAATCCGTTAGCTCCGCCTTAAAAATTCCCGCTTTGCCGCGTTCGCGAGCGGATGGCGAAATTCATTTCCCGACTGTTTAACGGCGCGGCGGCGCGCGTCTCGCTTTTGTGAGAGCTGAAATTTGATACCTTCCCCCCCGTTTCTCCGGTGTCTTTGGTCGCGCGTCGCGCATAAATTTAAACTGCTTCGGAAACTCGACGTTTTTGGAAGGCGCGCAAGCCGCTTCAATGCCGAGGTATAACGGAAGACGAGCCTTTTCAGGCCCTTTATTTATTCGCGTTTTCACGCCGGATAGTTCTAAGCACGGAAATCGCAAACGTTGCTCCCTCAATCAACCCGCGCATTCGGCAGATATTTAACGGCGGAGATTGCTCGCCACTTTTTACGCGCTGTTCAACATTAATACGGTTTCTGAACTGAGAAGATCTCTCGCGATACGCGCGGAATCTTTTAAAATCCACAGCCGCATTTTCTGCAGATTGACCCGGCGGATTATGAGAAAAGGAGCCCTGGAACACGGGAAAAAGTGCGCTATTCAGCTCTCTCCGGCGGCTCCCATCAGTTTATCCGCGCAGCACTCGCAGCCTGGGCAATTAAAAGGGGGGGGGGGGGGGGGCGCGATAGCCGATAAACAGCCGGTTAAAAGAGCGCGCGCGCGCGCACTTACGGCAGGCGCTGCGTTGCACAGGTGCGCCGGAGGCTTCAAAAAAAAAAACTCGGCGCACTTTAGCGGTGTGTGCGCGCATACCGGAAGGGGAGAGCCGCGGCGCGGCAGGCGCTACTTGAAAATTTCTCAACGCGCCGCTCGCGCGAGAAAGAGAGAGAGAGAGAGAGGCGGATGATTTACGAGACGGCGCGACCCTCGACTGTTTCCTCTCTCTCTCGCTCTTTTTTTCGCGCGCAGCTCTCTCTCTCGCGCGTATAATTTAAATTTTAGCCGCGCGCCGATTGAAAATTAAGCGCGAGGCATTTCGACGGGAGCGCGATCGTTAATCAAGCCGGGGAGGGAATGTTTATTGATCGCGAGGGGACGCGAGAAGCGCGGAAAACTAACTGTTCCGACTGGCGCCCCGTTCGTCTTGGGACCGTACTATTACAAACGGGCCTTTTCGCGCTTGGGACGTTTGCGAGGCAGGGTTGGCACCTGCTTCGGACCGTCGTTCGAGATCGCTTGGTTCAGTGGTCGAGTGATCGATACTTTCTTTTGCCTTGAACTTTATATCTCTAGTAAGAGGTTAGATGGAATTAGTTTACCTGTCGGACTTTATTTAGGATTGGATTTCTGATTAATAAACGTACTTTACTCATCGGAACGAGGAAAAGAATATCAAGTAAATAAAATCAGACTCTTAAAAAGCTCCGGCCGTTGCGTACATTTCGAGAAAAACGAAGAAAGTTCCTCATGTTTAACGATTATCGGCATAAATCTTTGCGAGGCTCCAGAGTTCAGTAATTGGCATCGTTATAACACCTGCATTCCCTCGCAGCCATCAGCCGAAAAGACCTGCTCTCCCGGCCCGATACATCCATTAACCAGGTTCCATTTGAATCCTTGCCTGCCCCCCCATTCCCCCTCGGAAGCGGAGCAAAAGAAAGGCGTGGAAACGGAGCCACGAATCCCGGATTGAAACGTCGAAGACCGCCGGACTCGATCATTGACAGGCGAAGAAAAAGAGAGAGCCGAGAGAGAGAGAGAGAGAGAGAGCGAAATGGAAGCATCCCGGCTCGGCGCCGGGCATATTTATGGAGATCCCCTCTCGCGTAGGAAGTAAATTGGACGCGGGGAAAAAGTCTCGGCTCGTTTCACTTTCAGGGAATCCGTGCGCTACTCGGCTCGCGCGCGAGAGTTTTCCTTTTCTGCCTGTGCGAATGTATATAAATCTCGAGACGCGCGGGAAAGTCGCTGATATCCTCTCTCTCTCTCTCTCGCACAAAGAGCACAGCTCGCGTCGTTTTGTCGCGGAAAAGTTTCTCATTATGTTCCCGCTCTCTCCTCTTACTTTCGACGTCTCGCGTGATGGATTATGAATGCGGAATTTATGCTAAAATCCCCCGCGAGCTTTTTCGCCGCTTAATTCATTAGTCGGCCTTTTGAGCGGAGCGATTGGTTATCCCGCTCCTCGCGTGCGCCAGGAAATTGCCGCCGCTTCTGGTTTTGCTCGGCTAAAAAAGTGTCGGGGGCATATTTGCATTAAAACATATCCCGCCGCCTCGATTTAAATACGGCATCGCGTCGCGGGGAATAAATTAGCGCTTCTTGCTCCTTTGCTACTTCGCGCGTTTTCTGGATAAACGCACAGGCGGGGAAAATTCAATTTGCTCGGCCCGGCAGAGTCGATAAATTAGAGGAGGAACAAAGGAGTTAACGGAGAGAGGGGGCCTGTAAATTAAAACAGCTGCCCGGGACAAATTGCCCGGGTGGAAATTTTTCCCCTTTCTTCGGGGAAACAATTTGGCCGATCGCGATTCACTGCAAGTGCAGGAATGTCTCAATTGCGGCGGCGGCGGCGGCGGCGATCCCGGGAAAAACTGGTTCTCGCCTCTTAACGAACTCTCCGGCCGTGTATATAAGATCGGCGCGCCGATGACTTTACGTGGGATTGGCTAAATTATTTGCCGAGTTATGGATTTGTTTATTTGCCGAGGGGACGAGAGAGCAGCTAATCTCCGCGTTTCCATCCTTTTGCCGCTCTGCAGCGCGAGAGCTTTTTGCCATGGCAATATCCGTTTTATTTACGAGGGTGTTTATTGTGAGTAAATTTTACACTTGCGAGACGCGGCCTTTTTCGTCGCGCTGTTTATTTACACGCGCTCGGGCGGGCAGGCGCGCGCGTCGAGCATATTAAGTATGATGAAACTACTGCGTTAGCAGTCAGTTAACGGGCGTGTTTAATTAAACTTTGATTTTTTCCCGTATTATCCTAATTAACGGGCATTAAACGCGAGACCAGCTGGGGGAGAAAAAGAAATTTGAAATTAAATTAAAGGATTATTTCTTTTTTTGAACGAGTTGTGGCGGAAGAAATGAAGCATTTTCGAATTCAGAACGTCTCGTGTCGTTTTCGAAAGTAGGGAAATTAATAAATTTAAGCATCTTACTGCTTGTACAATTTATAATCTTTAATACTTCTCCGTCAAACATTACCAGTTGTCAATACGACAATATAAATTCTGTATAACCTGTTTGAATATGCATTCACTGCTTTCCCAACATTATAATACCTCGTTTGAGAGAAACCAAAGTGGAAAACCTAAGGTCGATGAAAAAAAAAGGAAGAAAAAAAAAAAAAGAATTCTTTTCCGGTTGAACAATGGCCGAGCTAAAAGCTCCTGCTGTATGAATCCCCGCGGAAACACGGCGGGGGAAAGAAAGAGAGAATGAAAGAGTGAGGACGCGAAATATACGCGTGGGATTTGCCCGCTACTGAAATGCATTTTTCAGAATTCGCTCTGCCTTTTTGCGGATATAACGCGGACGCGCACAAAGCTTGCCTTCTTGCGTATACATACGTATAAGTTTCGGAAAAAGAGTCGCGCGGACGTGCAACAATTTTTTATCGGATTTCAACGAGCGCGCGCTTTTCCCGCCAGACGTCGCCGCGCTTTAATTAGAGCGTTTTCAAGAATGCATAAAGGTGTTACGAATAAATCTGAGAAAATGGCCGCGGCTTGATGCATGGCGCAGTTTTGGCCGAGTGTAAAAATGTTTCTCCAAGGCCAAATGCGCTGCACCATTACGTGAAGCCATTTCAAAATGCCGACTTTGTCGGCAATATAGTTAGATATACGACTGACGCGGAAATTCAAAAGTATGGCGGGATTGCTCGTAGATTACGTAACTTTAATTTCGCGGACGCCTTGCGATTCTGAGCATTTTTTGCTCGGTTCAGCGGATGTTATAGGGAAATTGCGAATGTTTTTTAAACTATTTCATTTGAAGAGTTATTTTACTATTTTTTGGTGAAAGAAAGTTTTTGGAATCGATTTCGTGTCGCCTTGCATTAATTTATAATGCTCGAAGCAGTTACCTACTTAGGAAGTCAATTTCCTTTGTGCCCCTTATACTCAATGTTTACTGAAGTTTTTCTTTGCATTATTTAAAGTTTCTTCATAATAACATTTTTAATTAACCCATTTCCGTCTAATCAGCACTAAGCGGAAAGGTCTACATTTTAACTGTACATAAACTTTATACTTTACAATAAAATCCTGTCGTAAAAACCGTTGTGGAAATAAACTAACAATAAAAAAGAATTTTTTAATAATGAGCCTAGAACGCATCTGAAAAAAACGTTTGCGCATCATTCAAAGGTAATTCTGAGAATAAGAGTTTTTTAACATACTGCAATTTTTGCAACATCATTTTTCTATATATTAAAAGCAAAGCATCGATTTTATTCCCAGAAAGGCAGAAATCCAGGATCTCGAAATATTGTCAATATTCCCCCGGCTTTCAGCGAAATTATCAAAAGCGGCCATGAATAAACGGTCGCCTCATCTCGGGAAAAGCGCCTATCCCAAAAAGCATCAGCAGCCGGCAGACGTGGAGCAGACTCGGAAAGACGTTCGTCAGAATCCAATTTCAGGCCAAAACCCGATACCTCAATCCTCCCTCTCTCTCTCTCTCTCTCTCTCGGCAAACACTCGGCGCGTACAAATGGACTCATGTAAATTTCATACTCCGCATTTATTTTTCGGCCTCCGCCGCGCGCGTCTCTCTCTCCCCGTCGGTTGATTCAATTTAGCGACGCCACCTGCGCGCGCGCCTTTTCGTGTTTATGAAAACCGCACGGCCGCCGTCGCCGCCGCCGCCACGGGGCAGAGACGACGGGAAATAAGATAAATCTTCCGCCGTCGCGAGCAATGGAAATTCCCGACGAGGAAACGAGCGGAGGAAGCGGAGGGACGTATTATGCAGAGGAGGCCGAGACGATCATCGACCGGATGGACAAAAAAGGGGGTTACATGATGATGCCGCCGCCGACGAGGAGAATCGCGCGCGAGAGGAGGCCGGAAAGACCTTTCGAAAGCCGATTGTTTGGGAAATGGGCCGAGTGAGGATCGTAGGAAGCGAGAGAGAGAGAGCCGAGATCGAGGGCGACGAGATATTGCGTATTAAACGCAGTCCGTTAAGGTTATTAAGGCTCTAGGATGGCTTGGCTGTAGGATGCTGGCTTCGATTTCGACCTATGCTGAAAAAGACCATTTTATGCGGATGATAATCTCGTGCGAACTCGAGGCTGGTTTATTAACAGGCCGCTCGGATGGTTCGCTCGAACGGCGTACGGAAGGTCTCTTTTTCTCGCGGTTATGGGCTTTAAAATTGATAAAAGGCGGTTATCGACGTAAATTATCGGAGAAAATTATGGTTCGCCGACGATTTTGTAATTTAAAAAACTACCGCGGAATTGTCCTCGGCTTTCAATAACGTACATATTCCCGGGAGAGCCGTTAAACTCGGTAAGCTCCGAGTTGACACATCCCAGCTTTTCCCTCTAATCAGCGGACGCTCACCGCTACTCCGGAAAACTGAAAGAGCCCCCAACACAAAAATGTCCGGCGTCCGGACGCGAAATTACGAGAGCGTAAATCAAAGAGCTTATAGAGCCTCGGAGTCCGGCGAACGGTTATCAAGGAAACAAAAAAAAAAGAGGAAGCGAGGAGACGAGGCGAGAAGGGATTACGCAAATAGAAATTCCGCGCGACATTAACTGGCTCTCTGCGCGCGCCCACGCCGGTACAAAGTCATCCTCCTCTGCGCTCGCCAATTAATGCAGCGCGCTCCCGCGAGAGAGAGAGAGAGAGAGAGAGCGGCTTTTATAGTTTCCCGTAAATCGAGCGAGTCGATGATTTAATATTATTCTCGCGCCGAGAGCGGCTACCGAGAGCGGTTTCTCGCGCGGCTTCCCAGGTAGCTTTTCGAGACGAGCCGCGACTCGTCGTGATTCAGAATTCACGATCTCCGGCCTTTTTTTCTTTCTTCTTTCGGGGCGTAATGGCGTTGTGGAACGTGATCTGTAATTTAGCGTGCAGATCGTGATTTTGTCCTTTTTTTGGGAGGGGGGAAGGGACTGCGGGAATTTATTATGAATATTTTTTTGGAAAAGGTCGATTTACTTGATTGCGGACGGGGAAAAATGAATGGATGATTTATTGCGAGATGTGTATAAGCAGGAAGATTTTTCAATGCGAGTAGTTTCTGGGGTTTGGAGAAAAATTTATTTTAGAAGCCAAAGTGTGCAATATTTCACGGGCTGACACTTATTTTTGCAAACTACCAGTTTACTTAATTATGTATAAATATTCGCGGATGATGATGAACGGCGAAATATGAATAGGGATAAATTGCGAGATAAATTTACTTTTCAGGTAGTTTTTCTTCTCGAATTCCCAAAGTTCTTAAAAAACTATATTTTAGACATTTTTATAAAACATTATTTCGATTCTTATGAAAATCTAATTGACCAATGCTTTCAGCAGATCATATACTTGTACTCCGCTTCTTCCGGCACTGCAAGACCAGAAATACGTAGCGTTCTCGACAAATGGACAAAAGGAGGTGAAATAAGTATCGATTACTCGGCGGCGAGCGCTGACTAACGTTCCCGACCCACTCAAGCTGGATTGCCGCAAATGGATAGTCGACATAAGTAGGTAAAAGCCGATTTACTTTCGATCATATTCGAAAAACACACCGTTTTTCATTCGCCGCGCGAATTCGAGCTTCTCTTCAATTTTATTTGGCTGCATAGAAATTTTCGTGTGCGTTTCGACCGAATTCGGTGTGTTTTGTAACGCGGCGCGCGGATAGTTATGCAATCGGCGCTGAGTGTTCGCAGAGACGGGAAGGATGGTTTCATCGAGAAAGTGCATCCTAAATATACGATTCACTTAGCCGACTTCGAAATCGAATTCGAATCGAATATTAAACATATTTTATTCGATAAACTCTTGTTAAAGTTCAGATGTGCATTCAATTCTCTTTGCTTGCAGTATACAAAGCTACTTGTATGAAATTATTTTTATGATTCAACTAATTATTGTTTTCTTGATGGCCTGGTGGAAAGTACGTAATTTCGTCATTGTTTTCGATGGCGAAAGCAGGACATTTAACCATGAG
>UCOM01000751.1:0-63036 GCA_900474385.1 Ormyrus pomaceus | reverse complement strand
GGGGGGGGGGGGGGGGGGGGGGGGGGGGGGGGGACTTTTAACGAGGCTGCCTGCGACCGTTAATTCAGAGGGTCGCGAATAAAACTCAAGGGCAGCCGTTTAAGCGGCCGCTCACATTATCCGGGGATTTATCGCGCGGGGGGTACATCGAGCGAGCCAAATACGGCCGCGTTTTTGGCTCTGTCTTATCCTGAGAGGGAGGGATGTTTGCTCTGCTTTGTAATCAATAGAGGAAGTCCAGAATGCGTGGATGCAGCGCGCGCGACCCCCTACTACGTACCCCTTTTTTCTTGTTCTGTCGCTTTTTCGAAGACGGATGTAATGGCGAACGTGAGTCGGATTTTGATGCGTCCGCCGGTGAGAAAAAGAAGTACAGACGAGGATTTTATTATACTGACAGCATAGTGCTGGACTGTCCTTTTTCAGGGCGTGATTGAGTTTAGATTTTAGGGGGTTATGGCGTGGGACGACGTTTGAAGGAAGAGCGTGCGGTTCGTTGGTTATCAAATTGGACTGGAGCGGTAAAGATGTTTTTAAAAGGTCATTCTTTGTGGAAATAGTTTTAAGTATTTATTGGAGATAAATATTTTTAATGGCTATACTTTCATTTCTGTTGAGCACCTTTCCTCCTGAAACTTTACTTAATAGGTACTGAATACTATCAGAAAGCAGCAGATATAACATTTTTTGCAAATTGATTTCTTAAATTTCTACATATGAGAGCAATGCGTTTAATGTAGCTCACAATATACATCTATATTCGGTGAAGCACTTATACATACGATGTATAAGGGTATTCTTCAGAGGCTCAATTTGAATTTGTACAGTTGAATGTCGACAAACATACATATTCAAATAAACATACTGCTACGTTTATTTTAATAAGAAAATGCATTCTCAATTTTCGAAATAAATTTTCCATTAGTTAATTAAGAATGAAAACATGAATATTGTGTAATTTAAAAATATTTAATTTTGCGTTTTCTCTTTATTCTCTTTATTCATTTTCAATAAATTTCATACGGAATTTTATATAAACAGAGATTTTATTTAGATAAAAGTACAATTCATCATTATTTTACATTATTATTTATATTATTCATTTATTCGCCAATACTTTTTTGCTTAACATTTTTATAAAAATGTTCCTCGTATACTTATAGTATATATTGTAGTATAATTTTATAGTTTCAGCTTTTCATATTAGTTATTCTAATAAATTTCTAAATTAAAAGTTCATTTAGCAATTCAATAAATTATTACGATTGGTGAAAACACCATATACTAAAAGTTACTGGAACAAAAAAATTTTCTATAAATTAGATTCCAATAGAAATCTCAAATCCTTATTATTTATCTCCTGGAATTTAATATCAAAATTTCAGTGGCAATAAATTCTGCAGTTCCCAAGATAATTCCAGCTAAAACTGGCCAGCCTTTATCAATTAAAATTTCCGCGAAGTCGATCCAATAAAACTCAATTGTTATGCAGTCCAAAAAGCGAGGGAATCTCTCCTCTCGGCTCCCGAAAAGAGGTTAAATACATTTTCGTAAATTACCCACAACTACTATCTGCCTATCTATCTGTCGGGCGTAATTCCGATATGGAGAACACACGGCATGGATCTTGATAACTCGCCAAACAAGCCGGAATCGGAGCGTCCGGCTGAGGTTACGACGGCGATTAATCCCCTGCATGCCCGGCCCGATTTTCTCTCCCAAGCCCCGTTGACGTAATTAACCGCTCGGGAGATTCCCTGATTATTTGCCTCTTTTCAATTGTTTCGCCCGCCTGATCCCTCTTTTTTCCTTCCCTGTCGTCGCCTTTCCGCTTCGATTTGCAATGTGTTTTCTATCTAGTCGGTGGCGATTCGATCACTTTAAAACTCCGTCGGATATACTTTGATTTCAGACGGAGAACTTTATTTTCTTTGCCCGTGCTGAGGTAAACGTTTCCCGGCTGTGTGACTTAAAAAAAAAATATACTCTTTTAGTAAAGAGGAATACATAAACTGGGAAAAACTTTACAAAATGCATGTTTACTGAAATATTGATTTAATTTATTTAAAATAATGGATTGATGGTATGTACGTACAGATGAAAAAATTGAAACAGAAAATAATCTATATTCATCAAATATGTCAACAAAAAGGATTACAAATAGCTTGAAACGGATATTTATGTATTATATGCATTTTAGAGTGAAAGAATCATTTATTTCGTGACATAATCTTCAAATTTTCTGCGATTAAATAGTAATAATTTAATAACCACATTGAATATTCCTCATGCAATTCATGCTATTTCATCATAATTAATGCATATTAGGTCATTTTATAATTTCTTAAACTGACCCTATTTAATCCTTTAATGGTGATATATCGGTGTTCACAATTCTGAATAATTTCGAGTGAAGTTGAAATTTTAATTCCAAAATTTCTCTAAAATGAAATTCTTTTGAATATTTCGCTAAAACCAAATTTTGATAAAGAAATTAAATGTAAAAATTCTGCTTTTTATATTCAAGATTTATTAAGCATAAAAATACCGAAGGAATTTTTTTTATTAAATTTATTATTTTTTTTTAATATAAATTCACGCTATGATGTACGCAGAATTTTTGAGGGGTTTTTCAAATAGTAAAAAAAAAACTGAAGCTATAAACTGTAAGGTTATTTATAAATGAAAAAGTACTAAATCATACTTATTTCTCCAAAATAATATTTGCAAAAATATTTAAAATATAACAAACATATAATTAAATGTGTAAATAATTCTTGCATTTTAAGTTACACTCTCTTTAACGCATATCTTCCCGAACGGACATTTTTGTATCGATTGATTTTTTACTTCTAAAATTTAACAAAAGTTATCGTTCCCAAAATAATAAACCTTCATCTTTCAAAATTTGAGAACATTTTTAAAAAATGTTTAACGGGGAATTCAACAAGACTTGAGAAGACCTAAAAGAAATAGAATAAAATATTGTCAACATTTTTATTCTAAGAAACACGTCAACCAACATTTATATTTCTCACAAATACGTAATTTTATCTTTCGAATTTATTGCATGAAAGATTCGTCTTCCCGGAATATTTTCCATCGATCAGTCATCGTCTCGCGGGATATATCGCCTCGTGCAGTTGACTTCTGCCAAGTATGAGAGCAGACGTTGCTCCCGCTCTGCAGAACACTACGGCCGCGTCTTCGGGGCTAACGAAGGAGAAAAAGACCCTTCATAATGCTCACTTGCCGTCGACGACGACGTCGACAATGACGTCGAGTTTGCGTTTACGTTGAGGAGGCGAAGGCGCGCCGTGAAAATTCGATCGCGTCGCGTTCGAGTCAAGGATTTGAGAGCTGCTGAATTTTGAAGTGCAAGAGAGGGTGATATTTAACGTGGAGGGATATTTTGATTTGGAATTTGTATCATTTCTCTGAGGTTTCCGATTTATTTGATAATTTATCGTATCAAGTAATATTTGAGATAAAATTAAAAATTTTTTTTTAATAATCTTCTTTTATTTATTCGCGAAACAATTAAAATTTATTTCTAAGCTTTTTTTTCGAATTCAAACATTAAAAGCTTCAATAATAATTAACCATTTGAAGTTAGTAATTTTAAGCTGAGTTAACGAGTTCCAACGTTGCCATACCCATTTGTTAGTTTGAAGAATTATTTTCAACAAAATCCAAAATGAAATAATATTTAAAAATTTTAATTGCGACGTTAATTTGTAGAATTTCCGGTAAATAATTACGAATAAAAGAGCTTAAACCTGTCAATACTAATTCGTGTTGATTTAAAGCATCGAAATTCCCTAATTGACACGAATGTAATGCGTAAAAATATTAATCAAAATTTTCAAAATTTCTCCCTCCTCCGCGCATTTCGCCATCGTAATCAGGTTAATCCGCAATACCCTGTAAATAAGTACAGATTTGCTGCCGTCAAAGAAATTCCCGTCGAATACTCGTAAATTTTATTACGCTCGTTATAAGTATGATAACACGGCCGGGTAAACAAATCTTGAACGCTTACTGAACTGTCGCGAATCCTCGCTGTGTGCTCACAGCGGCTCCGGATTTAAAGTCCCGGCAATTAAGTCGATCGGGAGGAGAGACGGCCGGGCCTGAAAAAGACAATTTCGCGCGCAACTGACGGTGGAAATTTCTGGAATTGGAGGAGGAATTTTTCGGAGCTGCTGTGGGTTTTACAGTTTTCCGGTTAAAGTGGCCGACGCGGAATTCTCTCGAGTTTTACAGCAGAATAAATGTAAAGTTGCACTGCTGCTACTGCTGCTGCTGCGGAAAAGAATTTAGAGCGGTTGGCTTAAGAGAAACGCGGGCGAGTGTTGTCTTTGCCAGGCTTTTTCAATTTTTAAGGGATGCTTTTTCGGGGATAAACTTTAAATAGAAAATACGTACGTTTTAAGTTAGAAATATTCGATATTCAGGCCAGATCACTTATAAATTAGTTTTTAAAGTCATCAAAGCTTTAATTCTTCAATAAAACTGCATGACAAAACGGCATTCTGTTTCTCTTATAAATCGTTAAACAGAAAAAAAGCACCAAAACTTAATGTGAAAAACTTTCAACTAACCAGCACAAAGTTAAATTAAAAATGACAATGAAAGTAATGTATATCTTTGAAGATAAATATAAACATGTTGGATTATGTGAAAACATATTTTACTTTGTTAAATAAATGAATTTAATGCGAGTTCTTCTGCAATTACATTTTTGTTAATTTTCTCTTTGACACGCGTTTCTCTTTGTACATAAAAATTTATTTAGTTAAAAAAGAATTGTTTATTATATCATGAATTTTAGCTACCTAATTTTAGTTATATTTTAAATAAATAATATTCGTTTCTCTTTATGAATGTATTTCCCAAAGGCGCTTAGTAACAGAAATTCAGTTATAAAAATAAAAACCGGTAATTTAGACTACTTAAATCCTCCTCCCCGAACGATTTCCTCGCTCAGCCCTGAAAAGACAATCACAATTTTCCCGACGATTAAGGGTAAAACTTTAAATTTCCTCGCGGCTCGCGCGAGTCGGGCCAACAATCGCCAAAGCCTTTCAGCCGCAAACACTCGGCACAATCGAACGGGTTAAAGCGCGTTTTTTCTTCCTCCGCCTCCTCCCCCCTTCCTTAGAAAAGCCGTAAAAGACATTGAACAGAAAGCCGTAAAAACTTCTCGCGAGGAAAGAAAGCCCATTGTTTCGGTGTATATATAGCTTCCCCGGCGTCACGAAAGACGGAGGGTGTATATAAATGCGCGCCTGCGCAGTTGCCCGAAGAGGAAGCGCAGTAAGGGGTCGGAGACTTGCGAGTAGAGGGACGAGTGATTCGGCAGGAATACGTTTGCGGCGAGAACGAGCGAACCTGACGAGAAGCAGATAATGTCCGAGATAGATGAGAGGGTGTTTGAAGGTAGAAGCGCGAGGGTTCGAACTATCAGGGTTTCCGAAAGGGTTTTTATGCATTTTTTATTTTCTCTTGCTTCGAGTCTTCTTATTTTAAACGCTTTTTGAGCTGGAAAATAACTCTTTTTGCTTATACAATGTAAAATATATTAGGTGGAAAACTTTCTTTATAGTCATTACTTTATATAAGCAACGGGCTTTTAAGATCAGTAAATTTAAAATAGATGGTAGAAATATAAATTTTCAAGCAAAACTTAGCAAATTATTAAATACAAAAAACTTGTTTTTGTTAAAAGTGAAAGATAGCAGTTTTATACATGAAAAGTTATATATATACATATACTTTACAAACTATAGTCAATAAAAATACTTTGAAAATGTTCTATTATTGAAAAACTTTTAGTACTAATATTATATAAGGTATATAAGTTAAATGTCTGAAAGTGGGTCGACGGACGACTAAAATTTTTCAAATTGCCATCTCACTGCTATTTGCACGTACATGAATTCTTACACTTCTTTTGTGAATACTGAAGCTTCTTGGCTTTCACAGAATTCGATTTCAAGGCAACAAAGTATTTCAATAACATGAATAGTCGCGTAACCATTTTTATTCAAAATGATTTCTTTACGCTTCTTTATATATTAAATTCTTTATATTTTATTAAACATTTATTTATAATTAAAACACTTTATTTTTTATTTCAGATGTTAAATAGTCCTTTAGAACTTTCCCGTACTAAAAATATTATTCGTTAATATCTTTTGTTACACAGAAAAAAACAATTATCAACGTCAATGCTTTTTAATAGCATGTACAGACAATTTTCCCTTCGCAGCATGCCGTAAAAGCCACTCCACCCATTCATCTCGTAGCTCGTCAACAGCAGCGCTTCTCCTCCCAAAAGACAAGCGCGAAATCCATCTCTCCCTTTCCCCCCAAAAAAAAGTTTAAACATTTCTGGGCGGTGCGATCAATCAATCTCAACACCTCCTGCGTGCGCTTCGATTTTCGATTTCCGAGTTCTCGCGGCAGCATTTTTCTTTCAGACTCTCCTAAACAACGTTGCAGAGCACGATGCGGACGATTGATGCGGTTTTCTAGCCTCTCCGTCCGTCCGAACTGTCTTTCCACACGCTAAAAGGGACGGCGAACTGAGCTTTCAATCGTTCTGCAGACGACAGAGAGAAAGGGAGGGAGCGAGAGAGAGAGAGAGAGATAGAGATAGAGAGAGGAAGGGAGAGGGTAAGAGAGGAGATTAACCCTCGGCGGACGAAGATGGAGGTGAAGAGAAAATGAAAGGAGGAAATCGAGAGGAAGTGCAGAGGTGGCCACTGGTTAACTCTTCGGATTCTAAGGGAGGGATACTTTTTCAGAGCCGAGTTCTCCTTTTGCGGGGAGGCGGTTTTGTCCATTCGAAAATAGAAGTTGGAAGCTTGCATGTAATCTTGGATAAATTATAAATATTTTACACGAAATATTTTAGATACAAAAAAATAACACATACTCCCAAAAATATTATAGAAAAAAAATTGAATCAAATCTCGTCGTGCAATAAAATAAACAAAGCCAACAATGCAACATGAAAAATCTCAAAAGAAACAATACTGCAAAAAAGCCATCCTTATTATTATCCCCATCCACGAAAACTCAGCGATCGAGCCATCCAGAGACATCCGGCGGAGCGCGAAAAGAAATCACCGAGGATCGGAGGCAAGAGCGGATAAAAAATGGAGAATATCGAAGGTATGGAAACGATAAGAGTTCGCGCGGAAAAAGACAGACTTGGCATGCGAGTTGACGTCCCGAGTCTGAATAAGAAGAGAACTGAGCGACCCGGATGGAAGGTCGGGGCTGAATTTTGCAGCCCCCGGATGTGCCCGGTTGGCCCGCTGAAATCTTAAAGAGACCGTTCGTGATAGCTGGAAATCTTTTGCATGGAGGCTGGCTTTGCCCGGAGAGATTCCGTATTGGTTTTGAATTGAAAGTGGGATTCGCAAGTTCTTTTTACTTGTTTTTAATAACTTGTGATTCAGTTAGTAAACAAGTTATGAAATGCTGAAATGGTTTATATCTTTGTTCGAAAATTTACTGTTTTAAAACAAACTTATATCTTAGACACTTCACTTCGCATTCGTGTTTCCCAATAAAATTTATAAAAAAGTTAAAATGAAATAAAATGACTTCATGAACTTTTCATATGATTAATGCTAATAAATTTGTAATTATATTGCGTTATAAATATTTTAATCGCGTTTCAAGAAAAATGATTATTTTTATTATTCCATCGTCCCTTTATGAAAACAAAAAGCATGAGTTCTACTTGATAAAACTTAATCAATTGATTTTCGATGTTTCTCAACAAGTTTCTTTTCTGTTATTACAAAATTTAGTATACTGCTCTGAGATCAATCAAAACATTTTCTTATACCCTTATTCAATCAACTGCCTTATCTAGACGAGATGGAAAAGCTACAATTGCTTTCTCTTTTCGATTCGTCGATACGACAACTTCTTAGTAACTAAGAAAGTGGAGTTCAAGATCGATGTTAATTTCATCGCAAACATTTGATTTGTCTGATTTAAGAAAATTAATAATTTACTGTAATATAAGAAAAGCAATTATTTAGTTTTTCTACTTTCTGCTTCAGGTAAAGTGTACCAGTCTAAAAACTCTGAAAGTATAATCGCAAGTAAAAGCTCTTAAAACTCCCCGCTCAAATCTCGCATTGCAAACCCAGTCCCTCCCTCGCCTCCTCTTCAATATTTCAACAAGCATTTAGCTCCTGCAACATTTAGCCCCCTGCAACACCAGCATTCCCAACACGTGCCGGCAGCCGGAGCTTGCATGCATATCGGAAAAAGGCGCAATTACCATGGGCGACAACCGCGGTCTTAGACATCGTGGAAAAAGTCAACCCGCCCCCCCCCCCTTTCCCTCTCCGCTCTAAACTGCTGACTGGGCGCGCAAACTTACTTAATGGAGGGTGGGAAGCGCGCGATGATACGTGAAAATTTATTCATAAGCAAAGTTTGAGGGCGTCTGGCCGCGTTTCAAAAGCTATAGCGCACCTTCTTTTTTTTCTAGGGCTCGTTTGTAATATTCAGTTCGAATGTCGTTCTAATGTATTTGCGCGCGACGATACCCCCGTATTGGTGTGAAATCGAGCGTGGAATTATTTAGGGCTGGGGGGATGTACTTTTTTATGCGAGCGAACGCAGCTGCATTGGCTGGATTGACTTTCGAAGGCCTCTTTCGGGCTTTTTGGATATATGGAATGCCAAACTTTCGCTGGTGTTTTGAATTTATTTTAAAAGTTTAGAGTCCCGTTCCAAATTTTTGTTTGAGTGCTATTTATTGATTCTAGATATGCTTGAGTCGGGAGTTTATTTTCGAAGTCAAATGCCATAAAAACTTTCGTTTTGACAAATTATTATGAATAAATATAAACAGAATATAAATTTCTTATTTTCTAGACAAAATAAAATAAAATTGGAATTGATAAGTTAATAATCCGTATGTAACCCAAAACATTGAATTTTAGTTTAAATCAAGAAAACCTTAGTTCTTTAAAGCATTGTAGGTCTTTAATACCACAAGTAAATAAGTAAGATAAAAGAGATGCTATAAAGCACTTTATTTCCTTTGAGATTAAATCTACACAAATCCACAAAGTCAATTTCCTTGCTCCGCTCCCCTTCATTTTCCTGTCAAATATCAAAAAGAATCCAATTCTAATTTGATCTGAAAGCGAGCCCCCACTTTTTCCATGCCTCTCTCGCGCAATTGCAAGTTTGCTCGCTAAAAGCGCTTCCACAATTCCAAATTCTGTCTTTCCGGCTTAATAAGCGCGGCTTAACTACTCCGCTAAATATAAAACCCGCGCAGAAAACTGGCCGCAGGCACTGAGGAAATACATTGCGCGCATAAATGGAATATGAAGTGTTTTTACTTTGCGCGTTATATTGTTTTTGAAAGGAGTAGAGGAGCTTTAAATGCGCGAGATGCGTTATTAAAGTATTTACAAAAGCGCGCGCTTTTCCTTGCTCTCTTTGAAGTTTTTAAGCTTCGCGCTGATTATGCGAGGACCTGCTTGCCGCCCCTCTTTGTAAGATTTAGTCCTGTATAATCTCTATAATATCATGTTTTTGTTTTAACAATTATTTAAAACGGCATGCTTGTCTGTAAGAAGTAAAGAGTAATAGAAATTTTTAATTAAAAATTTGTAATCGAGATATTTGATCTTGTAGATAAAACATAAAAGAAGTATGAACATTGACTCATTTGTATTATACGCGTTTAATAAATTATTATTTCCAAGAAATGGGCAGAATAGTAATGAAAAATAATGGAAGAACGGAAGTAGTAGTATAAAAATAGTTGCGGAAAGTAATTACGTTTATTACCACATTTCATGTATAATCCTGAGGGATACATAAAAGCGATGAAATTAATGAACTAAGTAGGAGCTGTATGGAAAATATTTAATAAACTTAATTGAAATAAATTAGTTAGAAATCTTTTGAGCTGCTCTTTCATTTCCTTTCTTAAAGTTTTTTATTAAAATATTTCAATGTTTAATTAAGGCAAAACATTTTATTGAATAATGTATTAAATGTACCTTTAACAATAATTTACAATTGTCTTCTTACAAATTCATTACGTAAATTCGAAATAAACGTAAATTGTGGTTTACTTTGAATGCCCCATTTTAATGTATTTACATTAGCAATAATTAACTTAAGCTTTACTTGATAATACACTTTTGTGAATAAACCGATTTAAAATGCCGTTTATTGCATTATGTATAAATTCTTACTTGAACAAGATTCAATTCAAACAATATCAGTTACTCATTTGGAATTCATAACATAATAAAACAAGTTGATCAAAAATTAGAAAACACACTACTGATAAATTGTTCATCATAATGCACCATAATGCCTACCTGTATAAACGAATAATATCATAAAAAGCATCAAAGCTCAGTCAATCCTTTAAAACCACCAGAAAAGCTCATCGTGCAAAATTTTTATCCTTCCACTTGTTGATTAAACAAAACAAATTACCCCTCAGATAAGCTCTCCAGTTCCAGTGCTCTTGCACCCACGCGTAACTCCGAAGCAGCAGCATTGGAACAATGAATTCCGACAACAGCAGAGGAGCGCGACCGCGTCCTCTCTCTCTCTCTCCCTCACTTCCCGCAGGGACGGATAGTCATCGTGCGATAAGTCAATAATTAATTAGTCTCGGCGGAGATTAATACGTATAGCCCTCAGCCGGCGCTACTGTTGCGAGATACGCGCATTGTGCCGAATTTCAAGGAGCGAGGGCCGTGTGTGCGCGCAGGCGCAAGCCGGAAACTGGAATCGAAGCGAGCTGCCGCCGTGACACCCCGACGTGCGCGTCGGCAAATAAAATAGAGCTCCGCGGACTGAATGAGAATGAATTTCGGGAGTGAGAAAGAGAGAGAGAGAGAGAGGGAGAGAGTTTTTTTTTGTTTTAGCCGAGGAAATGCAGTGCATGCAGCAGCACTTTTCGAGTGTTCGAGTTTAGTTTAACTTTATTAGAATATTCGGGAATAAATAAGCATCAAGAAATTTGAATATTTGGAATTTCATTGAAATAACGATTTTTTTCGTAAATAATGACGGTAATATAGTCAAGTTTCTTATTGAACTTTTTGTAAAAACTTTAAACGTTGAAAGACTTCAAATTCAATGCTTAACAATTTACTTCAAATGCAGTTTAAAGTCTCAAAGGAAGACAATGGAGATCTATATCTGCAATTCGATTGGATCAACTTTAAGGAGTAAGTTCGCGAAAGCGTGCCTGCGCATGGATAATACCATTTGGGTGTTGCGAAGCGTTTACCAGTCAGGATTGGTCAAACTTCCCGGCCATTTGAAGACCGGGGTAATTGGTCAGTTCTCCGCGACAATTTCTCCGCTTCAACTCCTCGCTGTCAAAAGGACTGTCCGAATCTGTGTCTTGGATGCTCCTATACACATTTATCATATTTGATAGTTTCGAATCATTCACTATTTAGAAGTGCTGGCTAACTTTTGCCATCAAGTGTTTTGTAATTGACACTTTTCGTCATGTTCTGAATAAAAAAATGTTTGCAAATATAAGAACGAGTTTTAATTCTTGGAAAATTTAATAAAAGTTACCAATACGAACTAAATTCATAATAATATTAATAACCTAACTGTCAAGCTTCTACGAATAAAAATAAAACAAAAACCTCATTCGATTGATTCAGAACAAGTTTAATAATAACTCAAAAAAATCATTGAAACCTACTAAGCAAATATCAACACCCTCGAAAAAAAACGCCCCAACAAAGGATTTAACGATCGGCAAAGAAAACGCTCATGCTTCGGTACACAAACAGCAGCACATTTATGTTAAAGAACGGCGTTACAAGCAATCCTTAAAGCGTCCCAACACTCGAGCTAAGAGACCGGAGAGCGGAGGGCGAGAGAATTCAGCAGCTGCCATTCCGGGCTCGTCCAATAATTAATGAGGCCAGTCGTCGCGCGACACTTTGCACTTAGCCTAACGAAGGTAGTCGAAAAACAAAAGCAGCGATCGTCAGGTCAGTTGCCGCATGAAATATGCATACAAGCTGCGCAGCCTGTGCGGTGCCCGAAAAAGGGGCGACTCGTCTGAGCTTGACGCAGGTCGCGGCGGCTGTTGTTTTTCGAGGACTGGAGTTTTTCCTTTTCCGAGAGGTGACGGTAATTTGACTGAACGGCAAGCGGTACAGGTTTAGTTAACTTTTATCGAGAGCGATGTCAATTTTAAAGCTGTTTCAGTGAAGCATTATGAGGATGTGCGCATATTATTTAATTTTAGTTCAATTATTAAAAACAAATAATTTTAAAAGTCAAAGCAGTATTTATCATTAGGAAGTACTTGAAGATTATGCGTACAAAAATGGAATTTATTATGATCGCAATAATTATTTTTAAGAGCATTAGCGAATTTTAATATTCTACAAAATACAGTGTTCGTATGATCATAATCGCAGTCATAAACTAGACTATTAACCTACACTAATGTGAAATTTCCATAATCAGATTAGTCTAATGCATATTTTATGATTATTTTGACAATTTTAAGACTTGCTTTTATTAAACGTGTTATTTACGTTCAAAATACACAAGGAATTAATGATGCCAAAATAAATTACCAGGCACATTTTAGTCAGTTACCATCTATTTTTAGGAAACTGTAACTGTAACTAGTAAGTTTTATTGGTAATTTGTTATGGATATGATTGTGTGACATTATTGCGTAATTTCTGATTGATAAAATATTTTTGATATTAAACTATCATTATTTTCATTTCATCAAACTATCGACTTTCGCTGCAGTTATTATCATCAGCGTCCAGCCATCATCTCTCCAACTATTTTCCTTACAAAACTTCTCCCTCCGATCTATCCACGTGTCCATCTCCACCTCGACTGCTCTTTTTCCCCGAGCAGCTCCGTCCGCTACATTGCCGTCCTGTTTTTTTTTGTTCCGGCACGTCGCTTAAGTCGTCGTCGCGATGATTAATCAAAGCCACCGCCGGCGAGGGTGAAAATCGCCGACTATCTCTCCGCGGACGATGACTTTTTCTCTGCATATCGGCGAATGATTCTCGCGATTGAAATTTTAAAGCTTATAAATCATGCCGCTGCCGGGGTGATTTTTTGCCGATGGATGGTGATTTATTTTTTATGCGATGATTAAATCGCAAGATGTGCTCGAAATATATTGCGCGGAGAAGATGAAAGTTTGGATGGGAAATCAAAGAGATTAGGCCTTTATTGCTTTATTGGGCGGATGATGGCCGGCTTATTATTGCCGAATTTTGGGCTTTTTGAGGGGTCGTTTCCTGGCTGAAATATAAATATGTATCAAAGGATAGAAGATGCGATTTATTATGTGCAGAGGAAAGAATTTTAAAAAGAGAGAGGCTATTTTTAGCGAAAGTGGTTCTTGAGATCTATATTTCGAGGAGGCTAATTTAAACAAATTTTTTTTTTTACCAGCACTTCTTGCTGCTTATAGTTTGAATTTTCAATCGTCACATTTATTTTATTACATCAATTGTAATGTGCATACTTTAAAATGTTTGAAATAAAATCCATATTTTTCAATAGGGAAGTAGAAAAGAAAAATAGCCATTTGCTCTATGCCTGTAAAAAATTTCATTCCCTACTAAATTCCCCCAACAATAAATCAATAGCACAAACTCCTCCTCTCAACCCCCGCATTATCATCCCTGACCAACAAAAAATTCATGGATAATACCATCTCACGCTAATATCATTCGACGCATAATCACAGCATTTATTCACGATCCGAGGCTGCATCCCTCGCACTTCTCCCGGAGCATCTGGAGCCCTTCAATCAAAATCGAAAGCTCATCCAGCCCGGCCGCAGGGATGTCTGCGCACTGTTCTAATTCAGGTAAAAATTCCGAACGTTTTATGGAAATGCGCTCGCAGGATTGCCGGCGGCAGGGAAATTGAGTTCGGCAGCGGCGAAACTTTTGCTCCCCTCCAACGATGCGGGGTTGCCCCGGAATTTACTATCGTGAATCTGCGCCGATCGACGTTCCAAAAATGCGGGCGGCAAGCTGGGCGGCTTTGGACGCTCCGCTGAGCTCGAGTCTTTTTTTTTTCTTCCGAGCTTTTCGATCGTACTATTATAGTTTTTTATGGGGTGAAAAGGAGAAGGGACAGAATATCGGTTTCGAAAGGGAAGTGTAGAATTCAAAAGCTTAATTCCAAGAATTTTTTGCATTATTTTGAAAAATTGCGATCCTGATTTTCGTTAAAATAAATATTCGACACTGCAATAGAAATCTGTAACAATACTTAATTCTACCAGTCCTGTTACATTGATTTTTTAGATAATGCTAATCTTCTGAGATGATAGCATCATACATTATCGGACTTTTAAAATGTTTTTTCTATTTAGCTAGATCAGCAAATTCCATCATCCCCTAAATTCTAAACTAAATCTGTAAATTAAAGGCTCCAAAGCTCATCTTCCCAAGACTTCCCGAAGCTACTATCTTCCCTCCCCCAGACTCGAGCAACACACTCTCCGCGTTCGATTCCTTAAAAATACAGGCCAGAAAGCTGCAGGAGCCGCACGCGCTTTACCCTAAAAATCCCCGGCGCAAATCCAAAATGGAACGCCGGCTCCCAACTTGCGGAACAAGCGCTTATCTGGCGCGCGTCAGCAGCGGCGCGTTATTTACAGGCCGGAGGGCGTAAAAAACAGGGAGTAATCCGTTTTCTCCTTCGCGTACTTTCCGCAAGCGCGTCTGAAATCCCTGGGAGCTTGTAGCCAACGCGCCGGCGATTAGCTCCTGCTGCTGCTACTCTCTCGGGCTATAAGCATGCAGGACTGTAATCCGGAATCGATCCCCAAGTCTCGCTCTCTCCCTCTCTCTCTCTCTCTCTCTCTTTCACTCTCTCTCTCTCTCTCTCTCTGTCTCTCTTACCGCTGTTGTGCGCGGCTTACTCCTGTTGGCCTAAATATTGGCGAGAGCGGCGAGGGATTGTTTCACGCCGATTAAAGGTGTACGCACGGAATCCGCATATTTAACTGCTGATTAAGAAGTTAGTCGTGCGAAACGAGCCTCGAAATGCTGCCTTTGATAATGAAACACTTGATACTGTCGCCCGTTTAATCAACTTTTTAATTTGGAAACTGCAATATAGTCATTTATTATATTCTAATCTATCTTTTTATACGAAATTTTTCATGCTTCAATTTTAAGTTTAGCTTTTAAATGCTCTTTATGAAGATGATAGAATATTTAACATATCTATGGGAAAATAATAAAATGTAGACGTGTTTGGCATGTGAGTCAAAAAGTTAAATTTTTTATTGAAGAGGTCATTTGTAGCTTGAAAGTTCCGTACTTATCAAGATAAATGGATTCCTGTCAGTCTTAAGAAATGCTGACAGAATACTACTAGTTGTTTTATCATCTTTTCACTGCCTATCCATTTATTTAAATTAGTATTGGCAAGTCTAAACTTAATTTATGAACATTCCGAATTACTTTTATCAGTTTTTAGCTGCCAATTCGTTCTAACTTTTTAACATAAAATAATTTTTTTAAAGGGTTTTTAAGTACGCTTTGAGATACTGACATTATGTAGCCTAAAATGTCAAAGAAATTTTTGCTTTTTTGAGAATCGATCCATTAAGCAAATTAAGTATAAACTTGGTTGGTTTATCTATTGATCTTGTCCCCAGACAACCGAAAGTGAGTGCAATTTACATCTCGAAGTAAGACACGGCTAACTGTTAGAATAAAGCTTAATGACACTTGAATAAATCCTGACTCTAAAGTGTAACAAGAGTCAATTAGCAAGCTGCATTTAGCTATGTCAATTGTAATTTAACGCGAGAGTTGTTTTCAGTTCGGCAATTATGTATTCGGGCACTAAAAGTGCGATTTATTATGAGCTTAATGACCCAGAAAAGAAGAAAATATACTTTATTCTTTTCTTCTTTCAACGGATCAAATTTTAATGAAGTGTTACTAGGTTAATTCAGCCGATTTTTTGTATTTGTTATTTATTTTTCTGTTTCCTTCTACAGAAGACAGTCGATAAATTCAATCGTTTTCGATATCCTCAGCTTGAAATCGATAACATGGAGTTAGATTTTTATACAAGGAACAAGGGATAAAAGTAATCAAGCCTGAAAGTAACTCTGCTCAGGCAAATAGCAGCACTTGAATAAAATAGTTCGTAGAAACAGAAAAAAGGACACGATCAATAAATTAAATACGGCGAGAAAATGCGTCGCTCTTTAATTAATTAAAGTTACTAATCTTATTTCGTAGAAAGAAATAAATCTTCATTAGTTTGTATGCCATTAATCTTTTTTCCCTAACTTCGGGCGCTTTTAAAACGGGAGCGGCCAAGTTTTTATCGGGAAAGGCTGTTTATTCTCGCGAAAGGTCAGCGACATCGATAGAACAATCGGCTTACTTAAAGATTAAAAAGGGTGTGCGCGATAAGGCGTTCGATATAAGACGTGCGTCGTTATACAAAAAGCATCGATTTATAAATTATTTTTACACTGATAAATATCAGGGCGAACTGCAGACTTGTATTAGCTTTTGGAATGGTTGAAAGAGGAACGAGATGGAAATGCAGAATTCTTTTATTATGTTTAAATTCAATTTTCGTATTCTCAGTATAATTAAAATTATTTTTTAAATCTAATTGTAAGTGAGGTTACAAAATAAGAAAATAAAATAATACCTTGCTTTCTTTGTACAAAATTTTATTTTAATTTAAATTTCTGTTTAAATTAATTAATTATAATTTTCTTTTGCTCGTTTTATAACAAAATAATTATACTTTTCATAAATTTAAAACAGTTTTACAATTATAACAGCGCTTCTTATTTAAAAATCCAGAAAAGCAATTGTTGTACAAAATTTTAAGATTTCTTACAATAAAAATAAATAATAACCACTAATACTAAACGAAAGAAAAACCCAAAACACTTTAAAAAAAATTAAACCAATTAAAAATAAATCTCTTTTTCATCGAGATTTCAAAAAGCTTGATCCTCAAAGGGTACGGCTCCGACCATTTCTCGTCAAAGGGAAGCAGTTCGCTATATGTTCCTTCCAAATTAATATGAATGCAGAGAGAGATCAGGTGAACATTGTTCCGCGCCGTGAAAAGCTCTCGAAATTCCGGGGTGCCGTGAAAAACAGCAGCCGAGGTATACAAAAACCCCTTTATCGCGGCGCTCTCTCGCGCATATTTTTTTTTATTTCGAGCACCTTCCATTATCAAAGATCCCCCGATAGCTCGGAGCTCTCATCTTGCTGACGCACGCGCGACAGTCTGTTTTGTTTTATAAATGTTTCATCATTCGCGACATCGAGCTATCGAGACGCGCTCCGATAACCCCCGTCGCGATCCATCAAGCCTGCCTTCGCGGCCCGCACAATGGCTCCTCTCGCTCTCATTAATTATTTTTGTAAGGGCCGCGACAGAGTCGATTACGCTCTTGACGTCTGCATTCAGTTTCCGTCTCTCTCGCTCTCTCTCGCTTTTTTTCTCCTACGCGAAGCACTTTAAAAAGAGCTGAATCGGTCATCAATTTTTTTGCGAGGCTCCGTGTGACTCGGGTGAAAATTTTTCATTTTTCACCGGAGAGATAGGTATTTTTCCGCCGACGGGAAAGCGAGATAGAGACGTGGCTTCTTCCGGGTGACCTTCTAAAATCCTGTTTCTCGAGGTCTTATTGTCGCGGCTGTTGTCCCGATTTTTTTTCTCGCCCGGCCAGCAGGGGAAGGGCTTGACGGATGTTTTTACGAGAACGTGTCACGCGAAGAATGTGGTTACCTTGTCGCGCCGCGAATTAACGATTACAGCCCTGATACTTATTGAAAATATAGGCTGAAATTTATCCTGAAAGTATCTGCATTTTTTTCGAAAGTTCAAGATGACACATTTATTTCAGGCTAAGGTATATCAATTTCTAGTCAAGAAAACAAACAAATTTTTTTTGCACACATTAATCCGTCAATAAAATTCAAAAATCCATTACCTAGATTATTTCCCTGAAAATCAATCTCTGACAAGACAAACAATCATCGGGGAGACGTCGATACAACTTGTCAACCTCCATCCGAAAACCCCCCTTCAAAATTCAGACCTCAATCAATAATTCACCGCGAGCCACCATAAATCATTAAAACATTCAGCTGCAAAGGAAGAACGAAGCCTCCCCCGGCAGCCTCCGCGCGCACACAAATCCCCAAAGAAAGAGGAACAGCAGCGGCGGCGGCGGCGGCGGCGGCTGCGTGCGTCGCAAATCCTCGCTCCGGCGCAGTGCGCTGATACGGAGAGGACAATGGGCCCGCCGGTTTACACGCGCGAGATGCGTGAGAGATGACGCAGGCGTACACGCATGTCGCCCCGGACGAAGACAGCGATTAATCCATCCATCCGTCCGTCCCTCCGTCCAGGTCTATCCAGCCAGGCCACCATCATCCATTCTCTTCCTCTGTCTGGGCGAGCGATATCGCGCGGCTTAGCCGCAAGCGCCGCCAGATGCGATCCGCCAGAGAACAAATCTTCGAGAGATAGAGAGAGAGAGAGCAGCTGACGTGATCGGCTGCCGATGTAGTTGCGGCTCTTTCCGCCAGGAACTCCTACGTCTACTTCTTTTCTCGGTTCAATTTTGGGCTTTTTTATGCGAGTGCCTATTTTCATTTTTGGAGGTAGAACACTTTTACTTTATATACCCTCGACGTGATACAAAGATGCGTTGATCCACTAGAACTTCCCACTATTTGCACTTTATTTACAAACACAGGATTATATACAGAACGTAGGATTTCCACAGAGCAATTTCTTGTAGCATAATCTCATAACCGAAATGTTAACATCATTATAATGTAAATAACTGGTTGAAAACCGCTATTACCAAGTTGCAACCATTTCTAAATCCCTCGCTGGATTGTTTGCTCTTGTACATTATACCGTATAAATAAACAGAAGCATTAAGTACAAATAGTTTCTAACTGTAAATGGAACAATGATTATAGTTAAATTAAGTTGATAATAGATGATACAAAATTTGTCCAAATTAATCACAAATCGCAATTTCTTTTTCTGTTGTAGGTGAGTAATTATTATTTTAAGCAAAGCTCAGATTGTCACGTAAGTCCATTATTCTAAATTCATTTTGTACAATTTACTTCACAAACTCTATGAGACCCAAGTATTTATAATACTAAATAACAATCTACTTAACTAGCCACCTCCTACACTGTGAAAGCCTCTCTATTTATTTACCAAGATTAAAGCACTAACGTTTCTAACGCAAACCAATTCATATAGCCAATATATTCGTTTTGACCTAATTACACCACAATTTGCAATCATATATACCAATCACGTAAGACCTACCAATCATTTTTTCTATCAGAAATTTCCCTACCGTTATTACAATAAATTGTTGTAAACCTCGGCGCTTAACACAATCTCTCCTAGCAAAACTACCCATATCTCTGCAAAACCAGACATAAAATTCCAGAAACATCCTCGCAGCATAAGAAACGTCAGCAGGGGAACGAATGCCCCCCGAGAGAGGAATCCTTCGCGTCAAGTAGGGAAATTTGTGGTCGGGCGAGGAGCAAAATAAAGGCAACAATGACGTCTCCGCCGGGCAGCGAAAGAGGTCGCCAGCCGGGCTGCTAAGAGGATCATACTCGAGTCCGAGCTCTCTAATCTTTGCCGGTGAATGCCGAAGTGCGCAGACACGGTGCACTTTGTTGCGCGCGCCACCCTCTGAATCTCCGCTAATCACTGCTCTTGTTCGCCGAATAGGGAATAACGGAAATTCTGCCTTGGGAATTTCGTCCGCATTCCAGCTGCTTTAAATGCTTTAATACTTTATGCGCCGAGTGTGTATACTTGCTGTTTTTGACCACTTATTGCTGACGCTTTTTGCATTTTACAAAGTTGCTTTTTCATTCTCTTCCCAGAATAGAGATTGCTTGTTATCCAGTAATTAATATTAAATCTGAATTTACTCACTTGCACGTAGTACTTCTTGTTGCTGTATCTATCCATTTATGTAAAATGAAATCGTTCTTATATTAGCATTACTTGATATTACTCCAAAATTTTAATGTCTTGCATACAAATGAACTTGTTTTCTTGCCACAGAAATTCAATTAGTCGTAAAAAGAAATATTCTCCCTCCGAGCAATGAAATTAATAGCTATAACGCATCAACCCAAGAAGAAAACAACCCTTTGCACAATTGAAAGGCCATCAAAAGCCTCGAAGGACGAGAGAGAGAGAGAGAGAGATAGAGCGAGGACACTCATCCTCGGCTGAAACAACATAGATTTCCTTCAAAGAAACTTCCTGGTCGGTCTGCATGTGCCAGTCCTCGGTCTCGCGCTCGGATTAATTCCGAGCCTACGGGTGTGTGCCGCGCGGCGGGGAGTCCCCGGCCGCGGCGATACCGCCGCCAGTCCCAGCTGACAATGTACGAGCATCGCTTATGCGCCGCTGCATTATGCACCGCGCATCATTTCCCCGGGGGTGTTGGCCGCCTCCGGCGCTCGGATGAGCGCTTCCGCGGCCCGTTGCGCTTTACGCTAACGCGCCTTTATGCGCCGACGAAAGGAGGAGAGCGGAGGCGGCCACGCGACTCGCTCGCCGAACTCGATGTGCCTGTTTGTATTAAAGGCTTGGGAGTTGTTCTGGATGTTTGTCTGCAACCAGCAGGGTGCTGTGCGAGCGCCCAATTGACGGACTGCCCAGAGGGTTATTGTAAGTTGCGTAATGTTCTTAGTTATATGCTTTTGCATGTGTTTCTTACTTCTGCAACGTATTATAATTTTAAACACCAAATATATTCAGGTATTAACAAGCTAAGCGAAGAGTGACGATGATCGGGCTTTAAGTTCGTCGACTTGTCGTTTGGCGAATGCAAGTTTTTGGCGAAGCGAGGTTTTCTCTTGGAATAAAACAACCCGTGGACGCTTTAGAATTTTCGACAGACTCTAAAGTCTTAGGGCGAAACGTGCTGTTTTGGGAAGACGGCTCGGCGGTGTAAATAAAAGGGTCAACGGAAGCTACTGTCGAGAATCAAGATCGATAGTATTAAAAAAGGTCGAAATCGGCACGTTCGTCACTTTTGGCAGGCTCGATTTATTGAAGCTAAAAGGACGTGATGGATATCTGAGGAAAGGATAACACGGGTTTTCGTTCAGCTAAGCTGCTTATGGCGCAGCACCCACGTTGTATAAATAATAAGTTTCATTTAAACGTATATTTTTCCGCATTCTTATTGGGTTTTGTGTGAAATAAAAACGCGATGATGAGCTGAGATCCTAAGAAGAGTGCTCCTCCGAAAGAACGTATAAAGCTCGAGAACGCAGTCACTCCTCTTTTCACTCGGGATCAGCAAGGAGACAGAAGTAAATACCCACCTCGCTCGAAGACAAAAAAGCTGCAGAAGACGGTACCGAAGAAGATTAACCTAGCAACACTTTGAAGAAGGATCGACGGAAACATACAGGAAGTCCCAAGCGATCTGAGCCTGGCGCTTAGACTCCGAACAGACCGAGTTAAGTAACTTTATTTGAATTGTAACGGTTGAACGAACCTTGCATCCGTTGCTGAATCCTCTTGGCCGCTTTTCTGATCATTATTTTAATGTCAATAAAACTAGACATTTAACAAAGAGAAAATATTACAAAATGTAGAAAGTAGATGAAACTCTATAAGACTGCAACCAAGAAAATTATATAAGGGTCCTTGAAGTCTGGGTTGTGAACTAGCATTAATTATGATTTTATTGAAACATTAATTCAGCTTGATCCTTAGGAAAGTCTTGAACGTCTTTATAAAGATGCTTTCTTAAAGAGACCCCAAAACCGTAAATTTCCGAAAGATAAGAGTAATAAATGACTTCGGGCAGACGTTAAATTTTCCTTAAAGAAGAGCTTTAAATACATATAAACACCATAATTTACAACTTCTAAAGGAATTAACAAAATGCAATTAATTACTCGGACTCGGCGACAAAGCGAAACTCATCCAAATTTATTTATCCAGGCGAGAGAGAGAAAGAGAAAAAGAGCGAAAGAAAATAGGTCTGAAAAGAAACGAGCAGCAAAAGAAAAGAAGAGTGTCGGTGGCGGCTGGGCTTGTACAAAGTTTCACTTGTTCCGCTCGGGCTGCGCCCATGTATATACATTAGAAACGAGTTGCCGCGGAGTTTGAATGAGCTGCTCCCCCGGCTAGATCGAGAGACACTCGAGACTCGGGGTTTTAATTAAGTCAAAATTAGAGGAAAAGGAGCGCGAGCAGATCGAGAGAAACATTAAAGCCTCCTGGAGGGTCCGAGCAAACTCGGCGAGAGCTTTTATTTACAGGCAGGCATCGGTTAATGAACGCCTTTGACGCCGGATATTCGTCTCTTCCGGTGCGGGGCAAGAAAGGGAAAATCGATTTTCTCGAAAAGGAGGCTTCCGAGTAAGCCGAGATTTCATGGGCAGGAAAATGGGCGGAATTAGGATGTCTTGTAGAGGCTTTATTTCTCAGCGTATTTACGAGGCTGAATCATTATGGGCCACTTTCGGAATTTTATAACAGGCGGTTAAATGACTCTCCCTACGAGAACAAACTGCAGTAAAAAGTAAGTTTATATGAATATATAGAAAAGGAGGCGGCCAGAGTCCCCTTTTGATTATTTACCATTCGCTCGAGTTTCCGGTTTTTATTGGGAAAATTTTTCGGCGGAGAAAGAAGTTAGCCACGATAAAACGGTACCGTAGAGCAGATTTTCGCGGAATTTAATATATCCGATGTACGTACGTTTTGCTTCGGGCAAATTGCTCGGCTGCTTCAAAACTTGCAATTGATTGTCTCAGTTATCTTTGTTTTGCTTCGTAAACAGCTATTAATCTCACCCTTTTTTTCTATATATCATGAAATTAAATGAGAAAATGTACTTGACACAATTTCATTAAAAATTAAATCTTTCTTAATTTTGCCGCAAGTAGGTTATCGATTTTCATCTTAAGATTTTCATACTTTTAAAAGAGTTTTAACGATTTCATTTAAACTTACGCGAACTCAGCGTTTGAATTTTCAGGTCAACTCACCAAACAAATAAATGAAAAAGTTAACTCAAAAGGTGAATTTTCAATGCCTAGCCTTGAGGCCGAATTCTGCTTTACATACCTTAACTCTGTTTGAATAATGCATTCATATCTACCTCTGAGAATTCAATAAATAGAAATATATTCTTCATCTGTAAACACATTCGGGGTTTAAATGCCTAAAAATAGAATAGCTTGTTAGAAATGATAAGAATATAATAGCTTGTTAGTATGGTTTTGAGAATTATAAAGTTCCTAAATAGAACGGGAGAAAGAAGTTGAGTTGTGCTTTTATTGCAATGCGACTTTTAGTAAACGCTGAAATAGAGCACGTAAAATGAATTTTCTGTTTCTATGAGTATAACTTCTACATGAAGTAATTAAATTTCAAGTTTCAAAGAAAAAATTATATACGTTTAATAGCAGTTTCGCGTGCAAGGAAGATCAAAGTAAATGTGAATTAAATGAATTAAATAAATTAAATAGTTCACAGCATTCAAGTACTGCGTTAAATTCAATTAAAAATGGATATTTTTTAAAACTATGACATTTGCTGAAAGTATTTAATTTAACGAGTTTTTTAAATTGAAAACTTTGCTTTTTACACCCAGTTTTTACGTTTTCAATATCGGTGATAAATGATTTCACAATTACTCTTTTGCCTTCAGTAGCTTAATTTAAAGGGTTAAGCGTACGTCTAACTTAATTTAGCCACTACTACTTAAAATCAACCGAACTATCTTTTGCAAACATCCAAAAGACAAACCGAATCCAATCTACATCCGCGTCTCCCCTCGCAGTCCTCCTAAATCAGTTATAGCTCGCAGAACCAAGACTCTCCTGCAAAAAAGGAAGCGAACCGAACTGGGTACATAATCGGACTTCTTGTTCTCGACTCGGCCGAAGAATGGAGTCGAGCTCAGCGGCTCCCTCTCGAGCTCGGAGGACAGTCATCTCGTAATCAGAGTAGGCACTCGCATTAAATTCGAAAATTCGCTTTCGAGTCTCCCTCTCTTGCTCGGCGAGGATAGACGCCGCTACAGTTATAGGAGGTAAGCTCTCTCGGGCTAATCCATTACTGCAGTTACTTAACTAACTCTTCCGTCTCCATTGTTTAAGATAATTCATCGCCAATTGAATTAAGGAACGGCCGGATGCGCTCCCTCCTTTGCTTCTCCCGCAGTTATGGATATACATTCGCATGATTCTTTTGCTTTTTAGCTTATAGATGGCGGCGATCAATTTTTATTAAGAGGCAAACGACTGTGTTAACAAAAAAAAGATTTTTGAATGATTGTCGGATGCGGCCAAGATGCCCTTTTTTAGCTCTTGCAATTTTACGTTTATTAGTATTCATCCACGCAGTGTTTTTCTTCGCAACATTGGATGCAGTTTTATGGAAATAATTGTAATAATTTGTCCCTGAAACTTCAATTTCTCTTTCGCCTGTACTTTTAAGCGGAATTCGTCGTGTTAATTAATAAGGGTCTTATTATTAATTCAAGAAATTGTGTTTTACGAGTATTGCTCGGCTGAATTTACGATAATGAAGAGTACGAAACATTTAACCAGAATTTTCTCTTGCCTGCGAAATTTCATCGTAAAATATTAATTTATGACCATGCAATATTCAAAAAGCTGTAGAAACTCAGTCTTTAATCATTCAAAAACTTGTTTGTGTAACAACGAAAGTTTTTTCCAGGTATTGATACCTGTAAATAATGGAATAAATTTACAAGTATTGATACCTGTAAATAATGGAATGAATTTTGAGGAGGAACAACGCGTTACAATCGAGAAAAAAAAAGTAAAACCATTTCCGTCTTCTCCTATTACTAAAGCAATAATTTAACGATTTTCTAAAGTGAGAGATCAGATAATCATATTTCACAAAGCACGTAATCTGGTTGGGACAAAAATTTCTAATCCGGACTACATTGTTAAAGGAGGATGATATAAGTAATAAAATTATTACCAATAATTCATATAATCTTTGATTTACGATATTATATTTTAAAGCGCCCTCATTGAATACATACTTTTTTACTTTACTATATTTCAAACTCTCGCAGAACAAAAAAAGAATAAAAGCTCGCTTCTATCTAAGATCTTATTAAAGCCGATTCGGCCATTAATTTAAAGCTTGAAAGCGCTAAAACGTAGCACTTCAGCATCGATACCTCCTTTATTTCCCGGTCCATGTTCACAGGCACTAAAAATCAGTATTTCCAAGCTCCGGGCCGATAAAAATCCGGAGTAAAACCTGAATCATCGGCGGCGGCAGCTCGGGGCGCTCGGGGCAATTAAAAGCAACAAAATTCGAGTTAGTGCGCCCTCGACGCGGAGCGAGCGGCACCGCCTATCGATCGGCACCGCGAAGCTTCCAAGAGAAAGATGCTTCTCCCGAGACTCCCGGCGCGCTCTCCGGTTTTACTCCCGAACCTTTATGACGCGGCCGCGCGTGCGTCTTTATGAGAGGAGGCGCCGTATTTCGTGCGGCTTTTTGCCCCGAGCGCGCGCGGACACCCAGTCGCAAGTGCGCGAGGCGATAAAATATATGGCGTCCGATACAGTTTCTTCGGGCTTTGTTTTTCTTTCCGAGCACGGCTGGAGGACGGGGTTTGATTTGGCCGGGGTCGGGGCTCTCCGGAGAATGTAAATCTGATGCTGAGAGTGCTTCTGTTTACTGTGCAGGCGCTTTCCGTTTGCTGACGATTGTGAGCAGGCAAATTTAATGAGGTTTTAGCCTTTGGGCTATAATGACATCATGTATGTTTAGAAGAATTTTCCAAATCATCAAAAACTGCTCATTTCATAATTTTAAGAATTATTATAATTATTTTATTTCTGTGCTATGAGAAAATGTGGAATATTTCTTCTGAAAAGGTTTCGTTGAATCCGTAAAGAATAATGATATAGTTATTCCGTCTGACGGAATTCTGCTACATACTACTTAAAACCAAAAGAAAATTCTGAGTAGATTATTAATGCAATAATGAGAATTTGAACAGTCGATTTTAAGTAGAAAGTTAGTCATAATTTTATATGATTATTGATGGTTAAAAATATTTTGAATAAAATTAACAGAAAATCGACGTGAAAGTAGTAAACTTTGTCTTTTAAGATTTTCTACTATTAAAGCTATTTGCATACGTGAAATATGCTTTCATTTTAGCTCTGGGAAACTCCCAAAATTCAAGTTGTCCTCTTATTGCACCCAGAGGCTCAATTATACACAATTTGTAGGTGCACTAGACTTTCATGTTCACATGCAACTAAATACATAGTTTATATTAGAATTAAAATAACGGGCCGCTCAAAGAATCCGTTTTCTTCATTCTTCTTTATTTTTTTTTTATTCATTGATTCTTAACAGAGTAAATTAAAGTACTTAATAAAAAGTGAATAATTGACGTTATAAATGTTCTCAAAATCGCCGAGTGACCTGTCTTTAAATTAGGTGAAAAGTGGATAATAGAGAAACCCACTAATGCATTAAACCACATTGCAGAAATAATTTAGAATAAATTAGATAAAAGTAAACTAATAATAGTAACCTATTATATTTAGATAAGGACTTGATGTAGTAATCATATCATACTAGATCTGGAATAAGAGACAAAATTGGTGATTTATTGACAAGCTATCTTATTGATAGAAAGCTGAGAGAGAGAGAGAGATACAAAGTTATACAATGAATATAGGAATAGAAACTATATTGGGACCATTATTATTTATATTGTACGCCAGTTATTTGAAAACTTTTTAGTACGTGGAAAATTTAAAACGTTAATATGACATTAATTTTAAGAATATTTTTGATATATTTTAACTATCCAAATATGTTAACTAGACTTTTGTCTCAGTATGCGTACAATTTAACCTGGAAACAGATCTATAAAATATTATTCCAACCCATAAACACCCCTCGCAAAATTCAATAAATTTATGCATTGAAATCGATCGTGCCGAGCTTCACAGACTTCGGGAAGCTCCTCGCCAGCCGTAAAGCGAAAAAGTCACGGGCGGAATGTTGCCCCGAGCGAAATTCCGGGTCGAAAAATCTTGGTAGCAGGCGCAAAAAATTTTTCGAAAAAAGGAGAACGAGCCACCGACGCGCGCCGACAAATTAACGTATATTCGAGGGGCTTACCGGGGGAAAAAAAACCGGACGATGTATCGACGCGCCGGGCGACACCTTAATCCCGGACAGCGCTTTTTTCCGCACGCGGATGAACAGACAGCGACGGAGCCTATCTAGATTATGCATCGCGCGAGCGCCTCGACGAAAAAATAACCTCGCGCACTCGGTGTATTGAAATTCGATTATTATGAAACGGGGTACAGTTGCGTTGCAGCTCCATTGGCGGAGAACGGGTTATTTTTAGTGAAAAGGCCAAGTAACATTGTTTCTTCTTCTTTTTGCTGGGCTTAATGCTGCTTTGTCATTTTTCGCGACATCTTTTTTTAAACGTATAGTGAAAAACAAAAAATTTGAATTGAATCATTGTTATATCTAATTTTAAAGAAAGTCAAATAAATTAATAAACTAAACGGTCTTAATATCAAAGTCACAAACAGATTCCGATACGATTAAAATAAATTCTCCGGAGAAGCACATTTCTATGAACTAAGTATTTAAAGACTCCCAAAAAAAGAAGCATAAAGCGCACCGCTCGGATTCTAAATATCCGTATTTGCAAATTCATTCGAAAAGAAATATCCATTTTTCACGACTGACTGAACGCAAGCATCCGGACCATACATAATCCAGACACGAGTTCAAAGCTTCGCCGCTCTCTCGCGATGAAATAAACAAAAATACAAAGCGGCGCAGCCAATACCTCGCGACCCGCGGCGTGAAAAGTAGGGAGAGGGCAGGGGGCGGGAGGGGACGGGGAATATAAAGCCATGAGTTATGTCGATCACGTTTCACTGCCTCCCGATATAGAGACCGACCGAAGGAGGAAAAAGCGAGCTCCCTGCGTAGGAGGAATTTCGCTTCTTCGCGACGCTTTTTGCGGCTATCGACTTGCAAATGACGGGCGATGAATTTTTTGACGCGACCCGCGAGACGTAATTTGCCGATCGCAGGGCTCTAATAAAAATAAATTCCTTTTCGATTTCGGACGCTTTTTAGAGACAGTTTATGTGTTTGCTTGCGAGGGACCCGCCGAGGGGGCAGTTGGTATTTGCGTTGGGATCTAGGCCGGATACTTTTTAAAGATATATATGCGCCTAAATCCAAATGCAAACAAATATTTTTCTTTCTAAGCAAGTGTGTACATGTATTTTAGTATACAACGGGATCGAGATCGGAAATAAAACCTTGAATTATGTGGATCAGAACACTTCCGGGTTTTCATAAAAAATTAGATTCAATTTTAGGTGTCGGCTTTAAAAATGAATTCTTCAAATAAGTTTGAATTTTTAACGATGTAGATAAAGAATATGAATTATTTGATAACGCAAAAACAAAAACGTTTTGAATAATTAATACTTCATATAGCTACAATTTAATTGACATAAATGAAGAGTTATTTAAAAACTGGAATTATAAAAATCATTTACTCCTTATAATTCTTTTTTGGTTTTGATTTTAATGAAACAGCTGTAAACTCATTTATTTTAATTGATTTTTTAAAGAATCACGTACAACCTTATCTGATTCATTAACTTCCGTAACCGAAATTGAATATCCCTCCGCCTTCTGGGTATTTTATTCCTGACAGAATAAAAGTCGCGTGACAATAAAAACTTCCAATATAAATATATACGCACCAACCTCTCCCTCCTTCATTTTGAATTCTTTTATCTTCATCAATGCTTTTTATGCACCTTTGCCTCCTTTTCACTTCCATTTGATTTCTCTCTCCTATCAAAATTCATGCTACGACTCTCCCCTCCCCCCTCTCCTCCGCAAAGCCGCAATTTACATCGGACGAACGATCGTGACACATTTCTCAAACGGAAATTATCACCGCGACGACGGAGAGAACGCGAACTTATCTCCTAAGCGGTTCGATTATTTATAAGGACTCACGAGCGGAATCCGCTGAGATCGCAAGATGTAAATTTCGCTTTTTTTGCTCGAAGGCAGGTCATTAAAAATACAGGGACGGAGGGATTATCGATCGCAGCTTTTTGCCGGACGACAAATTCGCTCTTTTTTTTGGACTTAATGCTCTCGTTTTACTCCTGGCGGATGTTTTACGAATTTTTGTCAAGATGCATAGACGCGCGTTGGATTAGTTCTGTATCGTTTGGAGAATATTAAAATTTTTTTATGTACTTTATCGTGTGAGCTTTCGTAATTAATCAAGCGCTGAATTAATTAATTAACGAGGAATATCTCGCCCTTTCGTGTATCATATTAAAAGCTGAAAATTAAATTATTTAATGAAAAATTCTGCATGAAAGCGTTGTATTAAACATATTTTACATTTATGAAAGAACGTATAATTTCAGTGTAAAAATAAAATTGTTTTACTTTCACAGCTCAGTGGATAATTGTAAATTAATTGCGAATTAATTGTATTCTATTTTTATTTTTTCAAGTCCAATAATCAAACGTTATACGTTTTTATTTTAAACACATATAATATATTTATATCAAAGGGAAGTACGGAAAAAGCCGGAGGATGACCGCGTTATTATTATACACTTTCATATTGGTTCGTGGAATTTTCAAATATTTACTGCTTCGCTAAATAGCTCTTATTATTTATACTTCTTTGTTTTAAAAAAGTAGGTGAAAGCGATAAACTCGAAACACAGCGATTGAAATGCATCGACTACAAGTTTTATCAAATTATCCAATTATATACTTTTGCACAGCGACGGAGAAAATAAAAAGGATTAAAAAAGGTATTCGCCTGTGAAACCGCTCGCGCTAAAAATCCAGGACTCGCCAGTAGCGGATTCCAGGTTAGCAAAAATAAAAGGATCGATTTGCTCGCGACCAAGCCGCACCATCGCGCATCCGAACGTCGATAATTGGCGGAAACCGCGCCATCCACCCCAAAAAAGGCCCGCTCTAAACGCGGCGCACGTTAAAATGATCAAACGTCATTCGCGCTTCGTTACTGCAATATTGTATCGTAATTAGTGGCCTCGGCATTCATGCGGCATGTGTTCAATAAAGAGGGAAGAATGCGCGCAGGCGCGGCAATTAAACGCGGCCGCTGTATTATAACGCAATAATAAGCGAAACGCTCGATCGTTTTGGGGCCGAAGCGAGCGGAACGTGCCCCGAAGAAACGCGCCGTAATGATACTTGCATATTTTATGCGAGGCGATTTATATGCGGCGAGGCGAGGCTTTTCAATTTCCACCGCTCGCGGATCCCACTATGCTAATGCGAACGCGGGCCTTTGTTTCTGGACGTTTGCGGTTTGATGAGCGATTCTTTCGCGGCGCGTTTTTATCGATGCGAGAGAATGTGCCGATTGTTTGTTTATTTACTGAAAAAAGACTCGGTTTTTAGGATAAAATTGAGAAGACTTCTTTTTCAGCCAAGCGTTTTTACATTCAAATGCTTTACAGCCTTGATATTATTTGTTGTCCGAAAGAAATTTTTTATGTATTACATAAAAAATTGAATTTGATATAATTAGAGGAAAATTACGCAAGAAACTACTTTCAAGTACACTAATACAAAATAATAGAAACAGAATAGATGACGAAATTCAAAATGTTGGGTTACTGCTCTCTTAAGGATGGATTTACTTATGCATATTTATGAGTTTCAGCCTTCTTTCTGAATATTTATGATTTTCGCGTATGAAGTGTTTCTCTTCCCGATCGAAAAATCGTTCTTCATTTTTTTCAATACCGTGAAAATTCGAAAACTTTTATCATTTTCAATTTTAAAAGCTTATATCCATTAAATTTAATATATAATATGCACAAACTAACTTTTAAAATGAATTATCACAAATGGTGAGTGCATCTACATATGATGTGAATCAGCGGGGATGCAAATAATTAATTACAATGCATATTGAAGCTAAATGCACGATCGCCATGGTGGTACTCATTCACGGGTCAACGTCCGCGCTTCAAGTCCCGGAGCTGTCACTTTTTATTTGAAGTGGCAAATTTAAAATCGTAACAATAATTGATAAGCTATTTAATTTTTCTTGATAAAACAGCATTGAGTAATAATCCAAAAAATATATAAATTTTGTTTTGACAACAAAGACGAGGGCCTCCGATTTCACTGAATCATTCATTCAGCTAGATTAAATGCTAATAAAAGCGCAATTGGCAGTGCGAATTTTGGGGCAACTTTTGAAACCCACGATACAAGCGTATTGAAGTTTTGATTGATCACAGAATCATCCAATTAAATCTTTGTAAACGCATCGAAATTCAAGCTCCCATTGGTTAGCTTCGCGATTTATCGAAAATTCAATAGGGAACCATGAACACCAATTATCTGATTAAACTCCACCAGGACTCAATTTACTCACAATGCATGTTCATGAATGCGGAGGCGCAAATAAGTACAAAAAACATATATTGAAGAAGAAAAATTTTAAGTTGAAAATACTTTGACATACGTTTATCTGCAAGTATTGGACATTTTTTTTATTTTAGATAGCCGAGGTTATTAAACTGTCCTTCAAACAAGAATTTTTTTTTTAATAGTCTTACATTTTGCTTTTGAAGGTTTGAACAACATGTATTACGTGATATACGTTAACATTTTCAAGTTGTTGCGATAACTCAAAAGTTAGTTGGTCGAGAAGAATGTTATTTCTTTTCAACAATTTAAGCTGATGAAAATTGTTAATTGTTTAACTTCCAGTTTTCCTAAGATTGTTATACACTTGAACTTTTGAACTGAGTTTAGAAGTTAACTTTATTGCTTGTCTAACACGACATGTTATTTAATTAATCTCCATCCTTATTCTAAGTATTCGCGAAACTAATTGTAAGTATCATAATTTAATTACTATGAAGCTAAACAGTATAAGTGTATAAATTTAATTTTAAGAAGTCTTGTATAATTTATGATGCTTTTAATAACCGACAATTTAAATATTTTAAAATATATCTGTAAATGTGCATTTTATTAATGAACTTATGCTTATTATACAATCAATTACATTTAATATAATTAAAATATCAAAAATACATCAAGAAAAATATAAATGCAGACAAATGAAGATGCTTTTAACATCAATCATGGTAAAATAAAGCCATTTGTCTTCTGTATATTAAAAAATTACGATAACGCATACAAAGAGATTATTATAAAGTATAAAAAAGATTTTTCTTAATGACAGTTCATATTCTTTATAAACCATCGGTATTTAGTATCACCTGAAGCAACACCTCATCACAAGACGTACAAGCTAATCGTATCCACCAAGATTTCAGCCCCAACACACGATTTCAACACCATATTCCCTCTCTTTTCCCACTTCCTCAGAGCTTCTCATCTCCCTGAGAGAGAGAGAGAAAGGCGTCGAACTTAGGGCAAAGAGGATTCCGGGGCGGCGCGAGTCGCGACTCTAACGACGTCCGGAGCAACTTTCCTGCGCAGTTCGACTCGCTCGGGATATGACTACTGCCAGTCTGATTACCGCGAAAGCGACGTTCCATTAAGGAGACGCGCCAAGAAAAAACTGCTCTTTGTTCGGGGAAGATCGTTCTTCTGATTGGCGCTGTTACGATATGGCGCCCGGCTCTTTGAGACACCGCTGTCGCCCGTAATTGCATGTTCGGATAAAGATAGCGGGGCTTTGCGAGCAGAGCGGTGTACTTTTAAATTGGAGAACGCGGCTTTGCAGGTAGATATTTTTGAAGAACATTAGTAGGTCAGGTATTAGCAGAAGGAGATTTCGCAGATTATAATTTTTCATATAACGATTAACTGTTCGTTAATTTGCAATTAATAAAGGTAGCTAACGCATACAATCACAGTGAGCAAAAACGGTTAATTTTCTACCACGGAAATAGAAACAAATAATCCATTTCATTTAACAATGAATCTTAAAAACTGTGAGAACGCTTTTAGTTATTGATTCTTAAATTTCTTGTTTCTTTCAGTCATCATTTATTTGTAAGAGGACATAAATCTTTTTATAAACTGATTCAAGAATAATAACTTTTAGCACTCTGTTCAATCGATAATAATTTATACATAAACGAGTTCTATACATTGTATACTTCTTCAATGTATGATTTAAAAACTCGTTTATGTGAAACGCAGAAGTGGGCAGCTAAAAGCTGACATACGAAACTTCAGCAGTAAAAGCGATGACCTATAAAGAACTATATTCAATAAATAAGTTGTTTCAGCTGGGTATTTTGTACCATATAAATTTTCATTATTTCATGCTTTATTACATCCTTTTTTTACAACTTTTTGAGTATTTGAAGTTATCTTTTATAAATTATTAAAATATTTTAGAAGCATTGAATTTTAAAATTAATATCGAATGTCGAAGCATGAACTTATGTATCTTTTAAAATATTTTATAGAATTTTTCAGAAGATAAAAAATTTTTTTAATTTAAAACTTCTACGCCTTCTGATATTTTATGGAACTATAAAATTCGAAAGCTCGCTTTTTTATTTTAGTTTAAATGCTCTTTAGTTTACATTTCAGCGCTCAACTTTTAGTACTGCATTTTTACGTTAAGCTCGACAAAAACGTACTAAACTTCCGACAAGAATCAGCGATAATCCAAGGATTCCATCCTCCTCTCCTAACGCTTCTTATAATTCAACAAACAACAAAGTGTTCACTGTCCGCTATTCAAAAGCAATTTCTTAGATTCTAATTTCCGATATCTTCGCAAGTTTTCCCCACGTGACGTTTCCTTAATAATATCATAGCCAGATAGCCAAAAAAGAAGAAAGCAAGGACTCTCTAGTCGGCTGGAAAGAGGGATGACGAAAGTTTTCTCGTTTGTCAGTCGATCGGTCTCGTCGAGTGGCGCTTTGCGCTGTGAGATATCGAGATTTTTGCCTCTTTCCAGGGCACAATGTTGTGCGTCGAGTCCGGATTCCGGCTTATACATCGTGTGCCTTAATTGCGCGAATCCCAAGGTTCCGCCGAAGCTTATTAACGAACTTTTGTGCCTCCCCCTGGATTATACACAGGCATTATTATCAGCTGCTATCGCTTTCTTACGCTTTCTTGACTTTTTTATTTTTATGCTTTTCGAATTCTCAACTTCTTAGTATTTATTTTCAATTAATATTTAGTATTTATTTTCAATTTTGAAAAGTAAAGCTAAAATAAACCTCAAAAGCGTAAGTTTACCGAGAAAGGAAGAGATAACCAAGCAGGCGGTAAAGCTCAGTTTTTTAAAGATTTTCTCACCCTTAGAGGGTACACTCGTTCATTGCTTAGACGTCTGCGTAAGTCTCGCACGCGTTTCGGATTCGCATTTTTCCGGTTCTTAGACACGTATCATTTCTGCCGCTCTCCGTAAGCGAGAGAATGGAGCTTTTCCACCCAGCCGAATATAACGCGATGTCGGCAGCCGCGCGATATCAATTCAGGCAGGCTCGTCTTTCTGCCTCCACCTCCCGGTCGGAACTTTTAACAAGCATGAAAATTTATATCACGATCGCGAAAGTTTTAAGTACACTTTTGCTGCGAACGCCGAACAAGAAGACCCGCGGCGACACCTTAGCTCTGTTTCTCTCTCCCAAGAAAATAACCTGAATGTATCAAATATCACTTTTGAAGTTTTCTTCTCCCTCCGGTAGTTTTGTTTCAGTTTTCCCTCTGACGCGGGAAAATATAAACATTATACGCTCCGTTTTTCTTTCCGCACTTTTTTCCCCCAAGTTTAATGATTTCGCTTATGGAGCACTTTATAATGACATTCGCGGGCGAACTTTCGTTATTCAGGTATGGCGCAATTAAAAAATGTGCCTCGATTTTAGTGGAACGAATAATTTGACGAAAATGGCACGATTAATATTCGAGTTATTGATGCGTAAATCATTACTAGTCGATTTCTTTTTTGTCAATCGTGCGTTACTTTATCATTTGGTGTATATGCGCAGATCAATAAATTTTCATCCGCGCTTTCATATTTAATTTGAGTAAAAGTTTAATTATTATTATTCGTAATAAATCGCCATGTAAATGTTTTTGTGTGCTTCTATGAGATCGCCGTTGAATTAAAATTGAATTTTCCACATAATAAATTTAAAGACAGTTTATCGATAATACATTATCTCTTATAATGTTATTTTAATCATTATTTATTTTGAAACTTGTCTTGCTTATTTCTGTAAGCCTGTCTACAGACTATTTATATCATTCGGTAAATTATAAGTATGATACAAAATAAATTAAAAAATAAATCAACGGGGAGTATTTGATAGAGATGCCACGTTTATGTAGTGGTTCGATGGCTTTACTTTGCATCGACGGATCGTGAGTAAACACCAGACTCTCGACTTCGATAATAACTTTAGTTAATTGGCAAGTTTGCACATGAATTTACAGTTGGTGCTATATTTGAATTGCTCCTCGAAAATCATTTACATTACACTTATTGCTATAGGCACTTATTGTCTTCGATGCCTGCGTTCTTTAATATTTACACTACATTGCAAATTCTTTTAATTTAAACGGTTTAGCTTTTCTGTAATTATTTTCAAATCTCGCATAAATAAATCGGAATTTAGTCAATTGTTAAGCAACTAAAAAATCTTGATAATTTTAATAATCATGAATATTAATTTTTTATTCCATCTCTAAGTTAGTAACAGAATAGAGTTGATCAAGTAGATCAAGATGATTTCGGTCAGACTAATACAACAGTGAATAAAACATGTTTTATTCATACTTTAATTCACGACTTCTTGAGCAAATAAACAAACGCATCGCCTTAAAAAATCAGGTATTATTACAAAATATTATCAGAATATTAAAATTCAAAGCCCGATCGAAAAAAAACTTTTCAAACGCCAGCTCTCTCCATCGTATCTTAGCGACCTCCGGCTTCCTATCGCAGTCTCCTCGAGCACCGTGGCCTGCGGCCACGTCCCCCGTCGTAACATTACAAATCCACGAAAAAGCGGAGAGCGTATCCCGCGCCGGCAGCTCCACCTACCGCTCTTACATCAGGGCTTTTTATGGGCCGCGAGTTTCATAACCCCGCCCTGCAACGGTGGCGCCCCGAGATTTCGGTTAAATTCTTGGGATTACTCCGGGAGTTCCAAGTACATATAAAGGAGCACGGCTTGACCAGCGCGGAAATTGTAAAATTTTCGAGCCACCGTGTGGGAGAGGATTCTGCCGTGGATTAACGAGCGAAAGCTCAATGCTTTACGATCGTGATGAACCCAGATTTAACTATGACGAAAATTTGTCGGAAGTTGCACCCCCGCTGAATGCCGGATTTTAACTGTCTGTGGTTTATTGCTGCGCTGACAGTTACGTGAGTTGTTTAAATAGCACACCTTTTGCATCGAAAAATTTTTATGAAATAAACGTAATTTTATATCATGCTATTTGAGAGTATATTCCGTGTGCCATAAAATACTTAATGACTCTATCATTGGTTAATGGTGTATCGATTGCGCAGAAAAAATTTTGAATTCACTTCGAAAGCATCCTTTTTTAAATCTGATAAAATTTTATAAAAAAAAGCCTTGATCCGTTGCCTGTTTAATCGACAGATTGCAAGAATGTTTATAACCTTATAATATTTTCAAAGAAATTGATCGAGGGGTGAATTTCCTAAGTTAATCCTCAGTTCACAACCAACAATCATAAAAACTTAGCCAAACAAAGACACTTCGAACACAAAAAGTTCATTATCAAACCAACTTGTGTAGCCCGTCGCCGAAAACAGCTTAAAAAATCCGACTTCCACGTGTCGAACGAGCAAGTTATAAAGGAGGGGGAGACTCGCGGCAGGTGTTGCCCGTCCTCGTCAGCGGCGCCGATGACATAAAACATTAATACTAAGAGCGAAATTGCCTTAGGCCTCCGGCTGTGCCCAGCGGGAGCTGTTCTTGTCGCGCGGAAGGTGTGTGCGCGAGCGGGATTAGCTCGAGTCGCTGTGTGCCTCCCGATATTAAATCGATTTTTCACCCAAGTTTCCTGAGTGCCAGGCGCTGTCCCTCGGGTCTGAGATCAAATATTTAGCACTGATTATGACGCTTTCCGATGATTGGCGAGGCTGCGGCGCGGCTGATGTTCGATAGAAATTTAATGACATACATGTAGTTTTTCAAAAAACAATTGCTCTGTTCTCATTGGGCAGAAAATAATTTGTTCTGTGATAAATTACTATAGTAATTGACTGTGGTGTTGATGGTATGATTTAATAATAATAATATTAAACTAACAATTTTTGAACAACATACTCATGATTCTTTTGTTACCGACAAGAATTTATTTCTTTCATCTACGTTTTTATTTTTAATAAGCAAGAAGAACACATCTGGCGGGCAGCAACCGATGGAGAACGAGAAGGGAATACAGAGAAAGCAAAGCAAGGGAGCTCGCAGGTGAAAGAATATGAAGCAGAATGAAAAAGTAGGAAAGAAATGAGGAAGGAAGGCAAAGGGCGAGATAAAAGCCCGGAGGAAGGAAAAAATCAAGGGAGCTTTCAGAAAAATGCGAGAAATGAGCGGGAGAAAGAAGTGCAAATCTCCCGATCCTCTCTCTCTCTCTCTCTCTCTCTCTCTCTTTCCAGGCCTGCTCTCTCCTCCCCTCCTAAGAAATGGAAGCGATAACTTAACTCCGTGCGGACTCTTAAAAATTCATTCGCCCCGGGGATTCGGTGCAACGATGCATAATTCAAGCAGCCTCCGAGTAAGCTACATTTTGCTAAATTTTCCCAATAAATTATCGAGCTTCTGCCCTCCCTCTTGCTCTCTGCTGCCGCGCTCAACTCGACAAATTAATCGTTAATGGATTTTTGCCTTCTTCTCGTTCCGCCGGAAATATCTGGGAGAAACGCTTAGCTCAAGCGTATTATCAGCGAGCGTAGATTACTAGAGAGAGGAGTAATTACAGCGGCGTGTGATCGATCGCATCGCGATCGCGAAATATTTTTCGGTGAGTAATTGCGCTCTGCGCTTGCTGCGCTTTTTAAAACTCCTAAAAAAGTTTTAACGACTCTGGAAACTCGCGTTATATAGGCTTCGCCTTCTCATTATTTACACTCAAATTGATTAAAATTTCACTTTTCAGTCTTCTACCTTATTAAAACTACGAAACTGGAAGAAGCAGTATTGACAATTATTTATCTTTATTTTTAATAAATAAAATACTTGAGGGTAGAACACTTTTTTTTTCTCGGGCGAATTAGTCTATATTGTTCTAAAAAGTAGAGATCTGATCGAAGAGCGTATAAAATTAATTAGAGAAAACAAATCGATGATTTATAAACGAGGCTTTAGAGTGGTAATAATAACATTCTACATTATAAATCCATATATAATTAGCTTAAATTTCATAATGAAGAAAAACCTTATCGCCTACCTATAGCGGATTCCAAATCCAGGCAGCGGCACTCCCATACGCGCTTATGCATAATTCATATTTGCCCATAATTACACATATGCACATACGCCGGTATAATGCACACAAGCAGAGAGAGGGGCGCACAGGTACTTAAGCGTGCACATAGACGCGTTTACGCACGCAAACAGTCACCACAAACACGCGCAGGCTTCCCAGGGCGGGGAGCAGGGGAGGAGTTGTTGCGCGAATCGAATCCGAATTTCGAACGCGCCGCATTGTTCTTATATACGCGAGCTTTGATCGTTCGCTGGAAATTCTCTCTTGCCGACTTTGAGAGTTTTCTCTGTCTCTCTCTGGGAACGCGAGCATTTCGAGAAATAGACACGGGGCTTATACGTCACGGAATTTGAATTCAGATTTTCGATTTGTGTGACTATTGTTCTGGCTGAAATGGATTTTACGTTTTCTTTCGATCCTAAGGTACGCTTTCGATCCAGCTGCAGATATTTGGAGAGAGTTAACAATGCCATTTGAGATACTGAAAATAAGGAAAAGTGCTTCATGGTGGTACAGATTATTTATACGTTTTTGTAGGTGCAATATATAACGGTTCTGTTGCAATTTCAATTAGTAATAAAACTGCAATAGATAAATCGTGAGATTATTTTTATTTATAATATTCTTCAGATCTAAGTTTTCGACAAATTTTGCATAGAATTTACCGCACCTATATGAGTAACCAATAATAAATAAAAAATCTTCTTTAATCTCCTGATTAATATCGCGGTATTTCAGCACCGTCTTTAGTAATTCTAAATAGTTGGCGCAACCAGCACAGAGACGGCAAAATGAGCAGCGATTGAATAACGCATTATCATGAGGTAGGCGACGCGTGTCGCGCAATTATAAGCACGCGGAGGGCTCGTAGGCGCCGATAGCGCGCGATCAATTTCGATATGCAGATGTGCAATAATTACAGAGAGAGAGAGAGAGAGAGAGAGAGAGAGAGAGGGAGAAATGCTTTCGGACTCAAATGAAAAGACGGACCCGATACGGCAACAATAGTCCGGCGGCGTTCCGGTCAGCGGATGCACTTTTGTTTTCCCTTCATTTCCAACCCACAAAAATATATATACAAGCATCAGGATTGCACGCCACAATGGGTTTATTCGTACGTGTAGTACAGCCCCCCAAGTATCGTGAGCAATTTTAGCGCGCAGTTCGTTTTATGGGCTCGGCGGGGAAAAAAAATCGCGCGAGGCCACATTGTCCAATCCCGCGAAAGCCATTTCTCCCGCTTGGCTAAGACTCTACCGAAAAGAATCTTTAGTGCGAGACGCGCCAGTTCCGGAGCCAGTATTTCTACCTATGGGTCTACAAATACACGAATGTACGTGTGCGGGAAAGCATGTAAGTCCTGTGCGACGGGCAATAAAAAGTATGAGATAGAACTTGACGGACAAATGCGGAAATTGTTTTGTAAAAGGTAGAGTTCCGTAGAATGTCATTCAGTCTTTAATTCAATTATTTAACGCAGCAACGTTCTTTCTTTGTTGCCAAGTGTTTTAATTAAATGCTTCATCTAAACTTAATTATTCTTTTCAGAAGCTTTAAACAGAAATTTCAGCTCTCTAAGGAAGTTCTTAAGCTGTCCTTACATCTTGTTTTATAGTACAACATTAATCATCATTATCCCTATATTCACGTTACTTCATTTTCACTGAATTCAAAATGACTTTTATTCGTTCATAATAAATTAAATTAGAAATACCTTTTTCAGATCCAAAAAGTCATAAAGTTTCATCTACGACGGGTGTAACTTCATAATTCAGGAGATTGACACGTGTTAACATTTCAGCCCTATTCCCTCAAATATTCTCAAATGGACCGAAACTTGGGCAATATCGCAAAAGTGTCCTAAAAGAACGTACAACACACGAAAACACAACGGCAAACTTACATACATACGCCCCGGGCTGAATAGTCCAGGGAATTTTCATTTTTCAGAAGGTACGTTATGGACCCCGAGATCCCCGGCAGTTGCGGTGGCTGAGAAAAGCGTGGGAGGGCCTGTCTCGCTTCTGAATTTCGCATGTGTACAACTGCGGACGTTGGTTACGTACAGGTGCATCGCTAAGAGGGTTTTCAAGGTATAGGCCACACGTACGTCTTAAATTTCTTACGGCCCGCGGAGTTTCTTACTGCCGCTCGTCGCCAAAGGAGAGGGAAAAAGTCGTTCCTTTACCGTAACAACGACAAAGGGCAGGACTAACCTTTGTTTGAAATGGCTTAGAGGAACAGGATTTTTCTCGGCCGCTTTAAAAGCTTCGGCAGTCGTTTTCGACTTTATTACTGCAATCGGATTTGCTGGAGAATGTACGCTTTGGGTTCATTAAGCTGCTTGCTGACGTCGAGGATGTATCAGTTGTTAATAAATTAAAGGGATCAGCGACGGCCGGCTCGGACAGGATTACTTGTAACTACGGGATTGTACGTCATCTATTCGTTAGACTGTTTTTGAAGCTTATGATTATTTTATTCATTAACCAAAGCTTTGTGCGATAAAACAATGGTAGTTGAATGAAAATTAACAAGCGGTATTAATTATTCTAAAAAGACTCCCATTAGTAGTAGGTCCTATAAATAACATTTCATTTGGATCCTCATTGGTATTTTAGAAAGTTCATTAATAAGAATTTATTTGATAGCGGCTTTTTAGCCTTTTTAAAGCCGGCAATATCTCAACCTATTATACCTTATTATCTGGATCCTATTCCGAAAACTTCCCAAAAAAGGTCGAGTGCATTATCTCTGAATGTCTGCCTATACTGAAGTAATTAATAATCAAAGTTAATTAACTTATACATTTAACAAAAAAAATTATTAATATTCATCAGCGATTCTCTTTATACTCGAACTGAAGCATTCCATGAATCAATCAAAAGCTTATAGTGCTACAAAGCACAGTTTATTGGTTATAAACTACTTTACGAGCTTTTTCCCCTCGAAGCAGATTTTTATAGAGAAAAACATAATTTTTTTCGTTATTCAAACTACAGGCAAGCTGCCACTCTCATTTAGTATTGCGGAAGATTGTAATTTCCAATCAACTCTTTTCTAACTTTCTCCCGTCCTCTCATTCAGCCACACCCAAATGAAATTTTCCATCCGTGCAGGCTTACAGTATCACTGACAAAATGATTTCGTGTTATTAACCTCTTGCAACAAACAGAGAATATCATGCAACATCTTATTTTCGTAGAAAAGTAAAAAAAACGTGCTTGATAGACGATCAAGGTAACAAATTACCCCACGTGGGGTACATTGTGTAAAACCACGCATCATCCTGCACTAATAATCCTGCAAAAAACCTTCGCCATCACAAAAACATAAGATCCCGAGAGAAGAAAAAGACCCCCGATGAGCTCCCCCTTAATCATCCCCCAAGATTACGTAATCAATGAGGGGGTGCACAAGTGGTAAATTGAAAGTCCAAAAAGAAAATTCAACGAGTGGCCCATACTTGCGCGTGCGGAGAGCTCTTGATTTCCGCAAATTGATCGTGTCTGGCCAAAGCCTTACTCTGGCTTACCCCCGGTTTCACGGGTAATTTCATCCTCGGCCGGAGACGTCCCAATTAGGCCTTTGCCTCCCTTGCCGGCGCACGCGCGTGTGCGCGTGTATGTACCGAGAGGTGAGGGGGTGGCGCTCGCTCGTTCCGGGCAGGGGCTACCGAAATGTTGTTTACCATTACTTCGACAATTGCACGCATACTCGGATAAACCTGCTTTCGGTACCCCACTGGGAGAATGGGCGTATACGGGATTTCGCGTAAAGTGCCAGCTTGTGTCGAAAGAAATTAGGTTCAAGGCCGTCGAACTTCATGAATATCAACTTACTTATTAAGATTTTTCTTTGATACTTGGAGGTAATATTATTTTGCGTATAGAATTTTTCATTTTATCGGAAAAGAGAAAAGATAAATTGAGCTTTTAATATTTTTCTTAAAGCAAACCATTTACTTTGAATTTTGCAGCTAAAATTAAAACATTGATTTTTATAAGAAAATACACAAAACGTTCAATTCTGTAACTCAAACTGAATCTACTCAAATTGAAGGAAAATCCATCGAATAGTAAGAATATGAACGAAAAATAGGGAAATGGAAAAAGAATGAAGTCTATCCACAATGTAATTTTTTTATTTTTCGATTTTATGAATTCATCTCGACTGTTGAAATTGACTTCCTTTGTGGACAGAAAGACAATTTTTGTTTTTATCCCTTAAAAAGACTTTTAAAAATATCTAAAAATTTTGTGAAAGCGGTTAGTGACTGTTGTAAAATTCCTAAAAACTTTGTTGAAATCTAATTATTCAAAACAGCTAATTGTAATTTGATATGACAAGGGTTTTTTAATAATAAAAATTGCTAATGAGATCCTTTAACTCACTAAACATAACTCTAAGCGTCCTTTTATATGTTTTCGAAAATAGCTTTCATTTTACTTCACACTAAAATGTGAAGTTGTTTGCATAATCCAACGTTCTGGAATCGTATCAAACTCTTACGTAACTAGCTCTTTATACCTCCCACTCAACATTCCACTCAAGGCACGCAATTTCAGAAATAATTGTTGCAGCACAAAAGTCTTCTGCTATTACAATTCTTCAATATCACCCAAAAACCGCAAAAAATTGAAGCGCGAGAAACCTGATTGCATAACGAATAAATCCGGAACGATATTGAAATTCAATTTTTAATTCACGCATGAGCAATTCTCGTCAGGGGAGAAAGATTGAGTCATTGCCGGGGTCATGTTTCCACAAAAGAGGCCAGTATGTGCGGCTCGCAATTGTCAGATCATCTATTTCCCTTTTCCTGTGCGCTGTTTATCGCGCCCGTTTCGCACATCTGTGGAGCCCTCGTTTTTTTGCGAAATGCTTTTTTATATTTCTCAACTCCCACGAGGTTTGACCAGGTTCAGAGAAGTATGTTCTCTTTTAAGGGATGAAATGAATTTAATATGATAGGTGGTTTAGTTGTATGAGTAAAAGAGGTACAATTGATGACAGTACTGTAAATTTATTCTAAAGTTTAGAAAAGCTAAAAAATATTTCAAAAATTCATGAACTAACTATTATGTCATAATATGTTATGTGTATTATATTATAATGATACTACTCCGAAAGTGTTTTCAAAAAAATTTTTGGAAAAAAGGATGACTAATGATTATTAAAATCTGAAAGAATAATGAAAAAATAAATATTTTACTACATATGATTTGAAGTCTGTAAAAATTTGAAAACTGTTCGAAAACAAAGAATTTTTACAAAATTTTGAAAAAGTACGTGAATTCTTTTTTCCACGTTCTAAAAAAAAATTCCTCTCTCGGTAAAAATCGAAGGCTAATGCGTCGCCGCTGCACATTCAATTACGGCGCTCGTCGTATCGATTTTCCATCTCGCGCTCACAATTTTGCAGCGGCCGTATTATTAATCATTACTGAGAGGATTCGCGCACGCCGCCCGAGAATATTAATTCCGATAAGAATGGAAATGAAAGGCAAGGACTCGAAATTCCAGACGCCGGTATGGAACCGTGAGAAATGCCGATTATACAACCTTTTATGTTTTATCCACAAGCGCGGCGGAAATTCGTTTTCGTTGCCGCAACGATAATAAAATGTTTATTTTACCAGATCGTGAAAATCGAGATATTAAAATCCATATTATTGGATTGTTGCGGGTTTCAGTTGCCTTAAATAAATATTCCTGCTGCTTGCATTTGAGCAAAAAGTAATCCTAAAATTAACATTTCAGCTCTAATTATGCGTATTTTGCGGGCGTGATGTTGCTGCAACTAAATTATTACGCGATGCGTTAAATATTTTAGTTTACAATACATGCTGACTAAATTAGTAGAATTAATCTTATTAAAAAGCTGCATTTGTAAAACGTTTACATAGTTATTAAGCGGCAAGCACTCAATTTCGTAAAAAGCTCTTTAAATACAATGCGCCAAAACTTAATGACGTTGTATATTTATGAAAGCAAACATAAAATTACACTGCAGTTTCTACTGACTTCGATCAACGCTTTTGATAAATATTTAAATGTTTAATCGATGCGCATACATTGGCTTTCCGCATTCGAACTTTTATAAATAGACTTCCTTGTGTTTTAGTTATTATTCATCAAAAGTTATAGAAGAAATTAAGCTACTTTTTTAAAAGTATAAAGTTATTAAAGTGTTCATATAAATATTTACCATTTAAGTATGTGGTTTGCATTTTTATCAAAGATACTTACAAAAAACTCAAAAATCGATAATAAAAGGAAAAAACTAAAATCAAGCCCGAATGCAAAATTTAAGTTCGAAATGGAAGCGATCGAAATTTTTCGAAAAAAAAACACAGGCCGAAGTTTCATCGCAAAATATTCGGATGAAAGAATTGAGGAAAAATCTCTCGATAAATCGAAGGGACGGCGATTAAAAATCGAAAGCTCCCAGTTAAAAATAAAGACAGAGACTTTTCGCTCTCGCGGAGACAAAACAGAAACGAGGTCGGCAAGGGGCTCAAAGAGCCGGCGGCATTTAATCAGCTCTTTCATCCTGCATGGCGCGTATATTCAGAAGTCTAATTTTGATTCGGACTCGCTTTTCCGGGCGTGGCCGCGGCCGACGATAAAAAAGCTCGCAAGCTTTGTGCGCATCTCTCCTTGAGAAGATTGCAGCGTAACGACTGCGATGCCTCGAATGTCTCAAAGAAAATCAAATGAGCTTTACGGCATGCTTTACGCTCTTTTAAGCGAGGAATTGCCAGGTCCCTTCTTTATATATATATATAATAGAGAGAGAGAGAGAGAGAGAGAGCACTGATTTTGCTGTAGAAGTACGCTCCGAACGTAATAGTGAGCTTCTGAGTTACTTTTCTGTCTTTGACTTTTATTAAAGGGTATCTGATAATAATTGCGAAGTTCTTAAGTCGCTTGTAAAAATGTGATACGAAACTACGAGAAATAAAGAAAGAATATCAGCTTCTGTTTCACTACCCGGAGCTTTACTGGTTTTGAAAATAAAAATCTATTTTTTGAAATTTTCATTAAACGAAAATTTGAGATGGGAAATGCCCTCTGTGGCCATTTATGATTCTAAGGTTATCCATTAATCTCCCCTTTTTATTATTTTATGTTGTACAGTTGATAAAAAACGTTAAAACAAGATTTACTTTCTCATAATAATGGAAAACTGTTACCATAAAGAAACTGAAAAGGTCGGGAAAAACGAACATTTGAGATAACGTAGAAATTCGAAATTCAGAATAATATTTTCTAATAAGCCGAAATGTCACGTCAACAGAAGACGGCTTGTTCTCATCGCTGAATAATTCGATATCTTCCCCTTTTTGCAACGGCGTTATCTACCGAGTCATGTCCTATCGACCGGAACAGGTGATAGTCAGTATAAGCCAAGATAAAGAGAAAATCTGCTTCGGCAAGTTTAGACTCGCTTTTTTAAGCAACACGTGGTCGACTTTATGACTTCTCCGTGTCTCTGTCCTCTTTGTCGATTTCGTCGATGCCGAGGATTTAATTATCGGATATATCGACTCCGCGGTTATCGTCTAGACGGGAATTCACAATGGAAGACACCTTTCATTCCTCGCCACATGTGATGGATGCTGCGGGGTTCTCGCGAGTATTAAACTCTTGTCGGTTTTATATAACAAGCAACAAAAATACTTGGCCTTTATCAGATCTGTCTGATATTTTTGTTCTAACTTTGGATCGGATACGAGGGAGACCAGAAATTGACATTTTATAAAATGCAGGAATGTTTGCAATGAAATTTTTTTCGAGCCAGCGATATACTAATAAAGAACCGTTCTAAAATGCTCCTACAACTCTGATAAAAATAGATTTAAAAATGTATAGTATAAGTTACTAAAATCTTCTTTTTTTTAGGACTATTTAACGGTATAAACGCATATTTTTAATGTCTTTTGGTTCTATTATTTTTTAAACTTTGTTAATTAAAACTCTATTTTTGCATAAAAATAAAAAAAAGATTTAAGGTTAGAAAAGAAAACTGGCATCATTAGGGGTGTAAACGTTCTCTCACTATTCGAAAGCCGCGCGTGTCGATTTATCCCGCATCCGGCATTACTGACAGTTTAAAGCGCGCAAAACCGTTTCGACAGCGACTTTTTCCTTACTTCCTCCTTCGCGAGTAAGTCGACAGTTATTTTCCTGCCGGCTAAGCTCTTTCCCTCCTCCGGTAATTTGCGATTTTTTTTCCCTCTCCGACCCTCTCTTTTACGCGTATAATTTTGAGTGGAAATTATATCGGTCGACTCGTAGGGTGAGTTGATTTGTGCAGGCGCATTATGAAGGAGAGGTAATAACGTAAATTGCGTCGTTACATTTAATGGCCGCGAATAAGTCAAATACCCTTTTTACTGATTCCCCCGGGTCATTTAGGTAATTCTTCCGGAGTAAACTACGGTTAAAGTAAATAGTACAGGCCGTAGAAATTTTATATTCTATTAAATTGCCTCAAGCGTAATTTGATTCCCGGCCCCGTCGCTTTAATTGCTAATCCGAATATTTGTAGAATAACTTTAAATTTAATTTAGCTTTTTATTTGAATTTGTAAATCGCCGAGGATCATATTTAAGAGGATTAAATCTCTTAAAAAATTTTGCGAAATTATGTTTGAACATGAAACTGCGAGAACGCCAGACGCTATGCAATTCGCATTTCAATTGAATCCATTATTCCGCGTACCTTTCAAAATACATGAAAACTCTATCTGACGTTTTGTAACTCAGTTTTCAGAAAAAATTATTTTTACCCGTCACGTCTGACAAATGCATTTTTCTTTAGAGTGGAAAATATAGTTTTTGTTCTACCACATTTTGCCTTTTCTCTTCAGTTATATGCGTTCTAAAATTTACTCATGCAATAAAATTTATTCACAAGATATCATTGTTTATTTGTCGTACTATATTACAATCTTAATTGTACAATCTATTTAGCCGTGTATGCATGCAGAAGCTTTTTCAAAATTTTTACTTTTTTTTAAAACGTTTGAAAATTATTATCTAGCAGGTGTAGTTCAGATAAAAGCGTCAAGTTTTTAAACGAAAACAGGTGCATATGAATGTTTCATTGTACGTAAGCTCTTAAACTCATTACGTTAATTTAAAATTTAATGATTCAATTTACACAATTTTTTTCTAAAAGTTTCTTTTTAGTTTAAACAGAAGCACAAATGGTGAATGATACAGTATCATCTAAATTTTAAATATTACCCGTTCAGGAAAAGTACTTTTCGGCACGAAGTCACCTTGTTATTCGAAAAATTTCGAAACTTTCCCGAATTGCAGATTATTATTTTCTGCACCTAGGCGTTAATTCCTTAAAATTCAGGAGCTCGGAAAATCCCTAAAATTCTCACCGTCTCTCGGCGTTGCCAGAAGGAACATTTCGAAAATGCCCTCGGCTACCGAATGCTCAGCATTTCCGCTCCATCCAAAATCCGCTCGCAGCAGTCAATCTCGCAAACGATAACGCCCTTGCAGGCGCTCCGAGTATACAAAGACGGCGGCGAAAAGAGGAGGAAGAAGAAGAATAAAGAAGGGCGAGGCGGCAAAAAAGGACGACGTCGGGGAAAGGCACGTTTCCTCTCGCGTCTTACGGATAGAGTCATAATCTCGTTAAGCACACATTGACGCGAGCAACGTCGACGTGACTCCATTAAGATCTCAGGGACTGCGCCGCCGGCAGAAGAGCGAGAGAGAGAGAGAGAGACAGAGAGATAGTCTCTTTATCCGACGACTCGCGAGTAGACGGAGACAAATTTCTTACTCTGTCTCCGAATTCACATACACTGCTGTTGCTGCTGCTGCTTCTGTCTGCAAGGGGTAAAGCGGCCGATCGGTTCAACGGATTCTTCGCTCCAGTCGGTTAGGGCTGCGTACTTGTTTTATAGTTAGGGAAATATTTGAATCTCTCATTTTCGGATATAAATCGGCGGATACATTCTGTGAAAGATTGTTTTAAGGAGAATATATGCAAAGATTTTCATTGAATGAAATCTGTTTTATTAATATTTAATTTTTATTTTTTCTTTGCTTAAAAACGATTTTTAAACAAAGAAAAAATATTGACGAACATTATGCAGGCCACGCTTCAACTTTAAGAAAACAAACTTTAAGAAAATAAATTAAAAAGCTGTTTGAATTAAGCCACCTGTAAAGATATAACTCAAAATGAACGTTTGTCGATTCAAAGAAAAAGAAAGACTTTAAAAAAAACGTTTTTACAGCAACAAACAATATCCATTAATCTTTGCTTGAAGATAGAATTTCGAAACAGCAGTAGATCTTCGACTTCAACGACAGTTGGCTAAACGATATATATATATATGTTTTTTTTGGCACAAACGCACCTACACAGAGGGGCTTTATCCTTCACGTCAAGCGCGAGTGATTTTCTTTTCGCTATTACTTTTCGTCTCGCTCAACTCGTGGCTCAACTCGGACGTCTCTAAATTTAAAGGGATGTATTACAGTGCCGGCAAACGGAACGTTAGCATTTGTCAGAGATAAAGAGGATTTTCCGCGGAGCTTCTTAACGCTTATACTCCAAGAACACTTTATCTCTTTTTCTTTATACATAACGTTTGTGCAATTTTTACCTGAACGGTGCAATATTACCCTTCGGTGTATCATAACAGCCTGAGTAAAAACGACTTATGCACAATGTTTTGAAACGTTTTAATCTACTTTAAGCTTTCGAACGGCTTTGATCTCAACTACGTTTAACAAGTTCAAGTGTTACGTTATTAATTTATTGGAAATTGGGGAACTCAAAAAAAGGCACGGCTTTACTCGGCCAAAAATCAAATCTGGATGCCGATGTCTATGCTAATCTTTTCTTCGGATCGTCCTCATATCCTTATGCTGACGCTTTCAATTAGACTGCTCGGAATATTTTGTTGGATAGTACCAATTTTTTTCTATAATATAATTTACTTATATATTATGTATTTGTATTATTTAAATTTAATCTTTGAGAATTCATAAATTACGCACAGATCCGAGTCTAATTAAATCATAAAGCACCTTGGCGCCAGCATTGTTTGCGCTTATTTATGAATCAATTTCGCGAGACAGCGCGTAATAGTTCATAAAGATAAACACGAGATTGCTAATTAAGACGCTCGGAAATCAATTACACTCACCTCGAGATCGTTATCGCGCGTTAAATATGGCCCCGACACCACTCCATCCCTCCGACGAAGATTAAAATTAATAGGCCAATCCGTCTTACATTAATTGTCCCTCGGCGAATTTCGTCAATCTCATTGTGGGGTCATCCGCTAACGACCGGCATTTTTCCTGCAGCTCTATCAAGTCTCATATCGGCCGGGGGCATATTTCTCAATCGTGTTCGCGCGCATTTTTCTTCCTCCACGGAGCCGCTTCCTTGAGAGTAACGAGCTAGCTGCGTTTTTGCGTCTGCGCGCGCGGCAGGCTGCCAGGCTAAATGTGGAGTGGAGATAGAGGCGAACGACGCTGGAGCGGTACTTTGTCTGACGCAACGTATGGCTACACTGCGGGGCCGGCTTTGCGTCTATTTGTTTCGTATCTGCGTGGGTGTAAGCGTACTTAACTGTGCTTGTAAATCTCTCCATTGTTTGCGTACCTACATGGTGTGCTTCCAGTGTATTGCGCGAGAGCACTGAGAAATTTCGCAAAAAATTTAACGGCGACGAGTGCCCTTTTTCGTTATATTTGCACTTTCTCGGAGGAGAAACTTGATTTACGTTTTGGTTTGTTTACTTTTGTATTGAAAGTGAACATGATTTATTTTTTAACATTGGGGGTGAAATTTTATTTTTTTTACGCAATCTTAAACAGTTTTAAGGTTGTCTTATATCTATGGTCTTTTATTAAGAATAATTGTACCCATGAAAGGTAATATTTTTTTTCATATCAAAAAACGTTTATCCAAGAAAAAGAGTGTATATTTTTTAATTAAAACAGACAAATAAATAAGTATACTTTCATATCAAAATGCTGAGCCGTACATCTTGTACATTGCTAGTTAGCATAAAAAAGCAGGCAATCTAATTCAGCAGACCTTAGCGTCAAGGTGTACATAATGCAGAAGACTCCTCGGCAACGAATGTGCAAATGAAAATTCCCACCTGACTTATTCGCGCGCGCGCGTTTTTTTTCCCTCTCTTTATACTGTATTCCGTCACAAAATTATTGTCGCCGCTGAAAATAATGAGATTTAGCCTCGGCTAGGCGGCGTTGGCCACTCTGAATTATTGCGACGAATCACGCGAGGCTCGCCGGAATTTATTCAACGTCGAGGACACGCCGTTTTTTCCTTCCCTCTCCTCTCGTCAACTCTTGACGGTCCTTTTGCTCTTGTTGCGAAAATGTAGATTAACGTTATAAATGTCGCTACAGTCGTCCGCGGAGATACGAGAGAATTTTGCTCTCTTTGCGTTTTTGAAGGCGCGACTGGAAAATAAGGATTATTTATTGTTGAGGCCGGGAATTTACGGGCCGAATTAGTCTGAATTAAAACCCGAGACTCTTTGCGTCATTAAAAAATTAATGGAATAATGCCCGGGATTTCATTTTTTCAGTTATAACTAGAGTTTTTTGAAGGCAGGTTACATTATAATGATTCATACTTTCGATCCGCCTGAAAAATGCAGATTAACGTCCTGAACGTCACGTAAATTAAGGTTCATCAGTCACTAGAATTTGTAGAGTTTAATGTACCTACCAAAATTTTATTGTGTTCGTGTAATTAAATTTAATTATTTTAACTTTATTTTGCGCGAACTTCATGCGCTGTTACGAAGAAATATTATCTTCATGCAATTTATTACCAGCTTATCTTTGCACATGTTGTATTTTTTCTTTTCCTTTTTATTTATCGTGTAAAAATGTGAAATTTACATAAAAATTGCTACATATTCATAAACGTTTAGCTTTATCTTTCTTAATTTGTAATTCAATATTAATATAAAATATTAGCTTCGACAACTATTTGACGGTAAAAGAATTTTAAAATTCTGCCAGCGAAAAACTCGCTCGTTGGCGCTTATTCGTGAACACGTTACACTTTTTTACAAAATATTAAGTTTAAAATATATATTTAATTAAAATGTAATTACAAAACTTTAATAATATAATAATCATTTCATGTTTATATAGCTTGAAACTAACAATGGGACTTGCAGCACCCGAAAATAAAATAAACGTCGTCATCCAAAAAGAATTACATAAATAATACCCTAATTAATGATAAAGCATACACTACCACCATAATTTTGGTAAAGTTAAACACTAAAAAAACATGCGAGAACTGGACGGACGGATAGGCGGACTGACGGATTTGTATAAATTTTAATATTATGATGAAGATATTAAACTCAGTTCAGTTTCAAAATTAACGTACTGGTTTTAATTAAAAACGAGCTACATAAATAAAAAATGTTAATTTTATTTCTAAAATGTACATTAATTGGACTTTCTCCCAATTTGGAAATCAAAATACTAATAAAATGATTCACAAAAACAAAACATCTTTTATTACTCTACGTTATCCCTCGATCTAACTCCTCAATGTAAATATCCCCCGAACCGTAATATTCCATTAAAATGATTAATACTTTCGATCCTTGCAGTAAAAAAAAAATACGGATTAATGCCGCATAAACGTCACTCAAGCCCTCCGACTACATGGCTCGCAAAACCTAACACATCTTTTCCATTATTAAGCCCTCCTAAAAAACAGCTCTATCGCAAAAAACCGAATAATTATTTCATTAGAACGAGCAGAATCTACGTAGGGGATTTTTGAATAATATAACGCGAGATAAAAGTGTCAATAATTTGTCGATTCGCCGGTGGAAAGAGAGGAATTGGACGCGGTTTTTGGCAGATATAGAGAGCCTTGGGCGACTCAGTTAATGAATTTGCGATCGCCAAAATTATATTATATGAAACGGTCCTTTTTGCGGCTGGCTTTTTCGGAGGATTCGCTTCGTTCATTTTCAACGTGGATATGCCTGCTTTATGCAGCGCTGTTTTGAGAGCTTTACGAGCGGTGCTCTGTTGTCCGAGTAAATGAATCCCTTTAATGGCTGTTGTTAGTACTAGACTCGGGCGAGATTATTATTATTCTAACATGATAATGCAATATATTATCTGTTAAGCTCGGTTTTTAATGTCATAAAATCTGAGAGTTAATTTGCTGCTAATACAGATATGTTATTGTTCTATTCTAATGTACAGTTTTATTTTTGTTACAGGTGAGTTATTCTGCCAGTGTAATTAACGAGTTTTGGTCCTGCAAGTAAGATTGAATATTATTGAAATATTATTTTCCTTGATTAACACAATAATTTATTTGTTTTTATTACACGTAAATTGAGATAAACAAAATATTTACATAAAGTGTGAATTTTTTTTTATTACGGATACGTGTACTACACTTAATTAATAAATACTGCATAATGTTTGTAATTAAATCATTTATTAAAAATTTAATTTACGTTTTAATGATTAATCTTCTTCTGAAAAAAATTTTCATTATGATTTATTCATTTTTTATGCGAATGCATATACTTTATAAAGTATATTAGAGACATATTACTATTATTTTTATTTATAAAGAAATTACGCTATTTCTTTTTTAAACAAGCAATGCGATCTCACCTTTGTGTATAAGAAAGACAAATTGATTTATACCATCTCATATTGTTCGAGGAAAAAAGTCTTCCTCGTCTTTCTACGTTTCGCTGATTCACATCAGTCGATCCGCACGGAAGCCTTCTCCGGCAAATCTACAAAACAGGTCACCCGTCGAAAAACGAAGCCACCGGCCACCACAGACCCCGAAGAGAGCACGCCGCGAATCGAAGCCCCAAGCCTGGGAACGGACCAGCTTCGATTCCTGGCGCGGGCAGCGGCCCAGGCACAGGCGGTAGATCATCGGCGCTCGCATCGCTACACTGTCTCCCCGTAATCGTGCGTAATAATTATGACGTCATCAATTAGCGACAGCCAGCCTGACGTTAATGCTCGGGCAGCTGTGCTTGCGATATACCCGATAGGACGTTGTCGCGAGCACGCGAGCACTCGTTACCAAAGCGGCCGCCTGCGACTGCCCTGATATAGGGACGGCGCGTCCTGTTGCGACGTTTCTTGCCCGAGCGGAGCCTGTTCGCGTTTCAATTACAGGGATGCAAGAGAGGAAAAGGGAGCCGATGACGCCGAACGGGATCGTTTTCCGCGGTTTGATGTTCTTCTACATGCGCGACGGGCTGTTTGGAAAAAGAATCGTATAGACTTTCAGTTGTTTCATTAGGTAATACTCTGTGAAATATAATTAGTGAAGGTTTCGCTTATTTAAATTAAATTAAATACTATACTAAATACAGTGTTGTACATTAGTTACGCTGATTTGCTGGTGGTACATTCTAAACTACTTTTTTATTCTCTAATGAAATCGGTACTAACTATTTGTATACACGAGTATTTCACTGATTTTTTAAAAGAGGACGTGGAATTTTAATAAACTAAAGAGTAACGCGAGATTTACAAGAGTTTCTATTCATGTGGATATACATTCAATCAATTCGTTAGTAATCGAATAGCGTTGTACTGTACCACTATAATATACGGCAACAGTATAATTCTATTTCTATAACTATTATGCGATATTAAAAGGTGAACATTTGTTTAATACGTATATGTGTACAATTAGGTGTTATATATAAAAATAAGAAAATGATTTTTTATACTTAACGATTTATAGCTAATTATGCTTTATAAGTCAAGATAATGATGTGTTATCAATGTGTTATAAATTTTAAATGTCGTAGAAATTTTACCATAAAGCGATCGTTAATAAAAAGGATACTTTGATATTTTAATAAACAGCGCTTATGTAAAGTTTAATGCTTTGGGAAACACAAACATAACGTATATCGGCACAATGAATTTTATTAACCCGGACTTTAGAAATCGAAACTAACCTTTTATCCTCTAAAGTAAAACGTATTTTGTAACTCGTAAAGCAAAATTTTCTTTTACTTTCACACAATAATTTCTGTACGTTAATGCAGAAAGGCATCAGTTCTTTCGCCAACATTTTAATCACAAAAAGTATGCTCAAAGCTGTACGGCCTGGTTTTTTTTTTTTTCTATTAATCCGCAGTAACAATTACCGCAAATTTCTTATTTCAAAAATGGAGGTCTCCGGACTCACAAACTTCTCTCAGCCACCAGGAAGCGATTATATCCTTGCGTTTGAGGCCGAGGCGCAACAAAGAAAAAGTCCCTCGCCAAAAAGAATTTCAAAGCCGGCAAGAGAAAGAAAGCGAAGGAGGTTTCTAGAAACGCGGGGAGAAAAATTGACTCGCGGCCTTAAAAATCCCTCTATCCGTTTTCTCGCTCGCAGCAGCAGCAGCAGCAGCAGCAGAGGCCAAAGAAAAGCGAGAGCCTTCTGTTTCTCAGGCTGGAGCCGACTGGCATTCTGGCGTCCGTCAAAGTCGTACACGTTATTTAAGTATTTTGCCGAAGCAACACTGCTACGGTGAGCACTTTTTTTCTCAAGAAAGACCCTTTGTGAGAATCTAAAGAGCACGTAAGAGGTTTAGGAGGGTTCGTTCGACCGCATGAAAACGTTCCTTTGTTGCATGAACTGACTTACGATAAAGGAATATATTATATCTTTGTAGTTAAACTTTCGTAAATATTAAAAAAAATTTTCAAAGTTTCAATAAAAAGGTAATATTTATTTACAGAAGCACTATAGCATACCAGAAATTTATCTTAGAATATTATTGGTCTGACTAAAAGTTGATATTGCTACTTAAAATAAAGAGTTTAATTAAAATGCTACACTAGAATTTCGTACGTTAACTAAATGCTTGCTTAGATTAAAATAACTTCAGAGAAGAGGCCATGCGGAACCGAAAACATGTTTCTGATATTAAATTACAATTTATTCTTATCTCGTACATTTTTCGGCGCAATTATCAGCTTTACGAAAACTAAAATTAGTTTTAAACCCAAATAAGTAAATGCCTTTCTTTAAAATAACGATCGAACTCACTTTCTTTTCTACTTGCTGGTCGAAATTGCAACGAACGGAGATGAGCTTCGTTCGGACGTCCGGCATGCTCTCGTCTGCACCAGAAGTCAATTCCTTTCTCGTTCCGATTCGAATCGGAAGATTTTTGAAATTCGTATCCCCACGAACATCGCTTGCATCCGTTTCCTGCTCGTTTATTGTCAGTTTGAGTTTTCTTCGCACCGAAGCGAAAAATTAACTATTTTCTCTATTTTTATTCATCGGCAAAAAACGGTTCGATATTTTTCGAAAAAAGAAACTAAAGTTCAAAAAGCCAGGAAAATATTTATAGTTTCCTTGCGGCGCAAATAAACTGTATATAGTTGTCATGTGCAGTAACTTGTATCTTTATGATGTTTAATTAAGTCAACCGTTATTCATATTCGCGCTTTGACGAAATGATAACACGCAAAAGTAAGGAATTTAACCTATTTTCTGTCATATTTCGCGGTAAAGTGCAATCCTACAAATTTGTTTAAAAAAAAAAACGAGCCACCGGCGAACGATAAATAACGGTTCCACTCGACAGGTTTCATTTTTATGTTTTAAACTACAATTTGTACACCGCGCGACAATGAGAAAATATGAAAACTATTATTCTTCGACAGGGTCGAAGGGCTTTTACAAGCGGATCATACATCAATACCGGCGGAGCCCGGAAAAATCGCGTCTCCTCGTCTTAAGCCGGAAAATATATGCAGTCGGTCTACCTACGCAGTGCATAAATTTTTATCAGGAAGGAAGAGCCGAGGTTCTCTCGTATAATAAAAGTCTTTATGATGCGATTTCTGCGCTCTTAATTAACGGGGAATAACTCGTCCCCGGCAATATACTTTTCATGTCGCTTTGAGATTGAGAACCGTCGGGAGGCAATAAAAAAGGAGGCGGAGAAACTTAATTAGAGTTATATAAGAGTAAGAAAAACAAGCGAGTCTATATTCAATTTGTCTCTGATCTTTGCTTTTCTTTATCTCTCGTTCTACAATCTGCTGCCACATTGCTTAGAGACGCTAAGAAAAAGAATATTAATAAAACTTTTGTCATTTATTGGTTCAGATTTGCCTAAGGTTCTTCAAGATTCCTTTATTGCAAAATTATAGTCGAAAAAGACTTCACTATTAATTTTAAACTTCTATTACTCTTCAAACTAATTAAAGGTGAATTAATGGTTCAAAATAATTTAATAAATAATAATTTAACGTTATTCATAAATCTTACTATAGAAATAATTCATATTTTAAAAGAATACTTACACTCAAAGTCCTTCAACCCTTAAAACTCCCGATTCAAACCATTAATTTCTCCGAAATTTATACCTTTGCTTATTTTAATATTCGTAAAAGTGATTGAAAGCGAAACATTTAGCATCGTAAACCATCACCCTTTAATTTCGTGCCCAGCATTTTATTCATTTTAATCAAAAATATATTTCGCGCGAAAATTGCGCGTGGCCTTAAATGAATTTTTAAGCAGATTCGTCGCGTCCATAGAATCTCTAATTCGGCATTTACAAAATCTGCAAACCTCGTTAAAGCAGGCTGGAAAACTTTGGAGACAGGCAGTTACAGTGTCGCTTAAAAGCCATTGAAACAACGTTGCGGAGCAAATTGGCTCCGTGAAAAAAAAAGCGAGCAAGCGAGATGGAAAGAGAGAGAGAGAGAGAGAGAGAGAGAGAGAACGAAGCCGCCTCACTCAGTTAATCGATAGAGCGGACCGCTCGCTCGCGTAAATTCAGTTTTCCAGATTGGAGCTTCTCGGCGCGTGTAAATATACAGAGCCGCCTGAAATTAGCCCTTTGGAGAGGTAAAAGCGCGCGAAGCGCCGGCCATTGTATCGCCGAAACTGCACTGTAAATTCGTCGCCGATTCAAAAGGGACACGCTGAAGTAGGACAGGCCAATCTGAGAGCAATTTTCGATTCGAGGCTTCGTTAAAAACAATTTGCGCGCGACTTCAAAAGCGAGATACCCCCGCCTGAATTAAGCGGAAAGACAGGAAGTAGGCCAATGAAGCTGAGTCGCGGATATTAAAAAAAAAAAACAGTGGCTGCGGCGTGTCTTTGGATTTTTTTTTTTTTAATTTACAAGAGAGCGATTTTCATTTTTAGCGGAATCACGACGATTTTCATTAGAGCGGATGCAGCTATTGCTCTTTTCCTGCGTTTGTGTTTACACGTTAATGGGGACTTTTATTAAAAAGGAAGCGATACACGAGGCTCTAAAATAACAGGTGTTCAAGATATTCGATGAAATCCGCGTCGAATTCTATACGATTCGTCGTAATCTTTTCAAATTCAATCTTCTTGAGACCTACAAAGAATACTCGTTTTTCAATGCCAAAAATCAAGGCCACGATTTCAATTATCAAAAGAGCATGACCAGAGAAATGAACTGTTGAAACGAACAAGGCGAATAAAAAAGCGACGCCAAACCAACACAGGCGCGCTTATTCAGCTAATTCGAGATTAGAGAAAAGCGCGCCGAAACGAAGGCGAGAGTCCGCATTCGGCGACACAGAAAGAACGAAATAAAAGTGCGCAGCAGCTCCTGAACATCCGAAAACAATACATCGCCGGCGTGACCGAGTGCCCCGAAACAGAGCGGGAAGAGTCGAAATGTATATAGAAGCAGCAACCGCTTTCTGGACTCCTTCCGCTCTCTCTCTCTCTCTCTTTTTCTCTGCCTTTCACTTGCTCGCACCGTCTTGCCAAATATTTGAGCTCGACTCTATCTTCATTTTTCTCCGGCGTGTATAAGAGAGGAGAAAGAAATTTAGAGCTTTAATTTTTCGTACGAGACTGACTTCTTGCGAAATGGGCTTCCGATTCCCGGCGGGTCTTTACTTTTTGATCATTAAAACAGCATGAATAGGATAATTTTTTTTTCATGTTCCCAAATCACATACGGAAAGTATAATTATTTAGAAAAACGAATTAATTGATTTGAATATGACTTCTTTGTTATTCCTGTTTTGTCGCTTGATCAATAACATAGTTCTTCCATCAACGTTCAGTAAAGAAATTGAAATCAATAATTTTTATTAACTGATTTATCTGTTAAAAACTTAAATATCATAAGAAGTCAAAATTAAAATAATTATTAAGGGAAATTAAAACAACAATGAAGAATGGACAGAAAAAAACTTTATAAAAATACACCGCGAAACACCGCGAGTAACAAATTCGATAATCGTCGAATGCCATCGGAGGCAAGCATTCTTTTTTTAAAAAACGAAGCAGCCTTAACGAGAAAGTAAACAAACGGGATTGGCTCCGGCTAATTCTCCATTTTCGCCTTCGAAGGTCCGCGTGCGGAAAATTATCGCGAGAACCCTGTGTACAAGGGAAAAAAAAACGTTTGTCGGGAGAAAAGCAGAAAAAATTTACGGACTAGAACAAATAAATGGCACTCGGCCGTTGCTGAAATTAAAAGGAGAGGAAAATCGAACGACCGTACATTCGAACACAACGTGCGTCATAGTCCAGTGAAAATGCAATCAATAGTTTTTTTATGCCTACGTTCGATCTGTTTATATATACAAGAAAGCATTTACGGAACATCCGGGGTATTATTTTTGTTAAAGAAACGAAAAGAATACAATGTTCTTTAAGAAAACTCTTGCGATACGAAATAAGATGCGGCAATAAATCGTGAAAGTTTTCTCATCCGGCATTCGTTAAACATTTAAATTTAACTTGGACCATTTTTTATTATATTCGGAGAAGCATCCGCAAATAAATTACATTCGAACCCAATTCCAATACTTGGACGAACATTTTTCCGGGAGAAAAGAAACGGCGCAACAATACATTGGGAAGGTTATGCATTCGAAAGGAGGGAAAACAAGAGGAATAAGAATAAGAACGCCGCCGGAACAAAAGACAAGAAAAATTTTAAAGTAACCGTCGCTCTAACAAATTTTCAATTCCATTGTTTTTCCACTTTGTCCGTTCTTTCGGAATTCGTCCGCTTCCTCTTTTTTCTTCGGCGCGAACCGGAAACTTTGCTCAGGCATCAACACCGCCGCCGCCGGCGAGAAAAACGAGGGAAAGCAGGGAAATAATTAACTCGTGTGTTTAAGGAACGCTTCGAGCCAAGACGGAACTCGATTTTGCGAAAAATGGGCAAAACACCGGAAGGTCAATAATAGCAATCTTCTATTGATTTAGCTTTTTTTAACATGTTTATTTTATTTTTGTTACATTTGCAATTTCACTCACTATAAATCAAATTGATTCTATCATTAATTGTTTGAATGTGAAACATACTTTCAAAACTGGAAATGAAAGAAACCTTTTCATTTAAAACTTGATGTATACAGAAATACTTTACTTTTTGGCTTGGAATAGCTTACATTAGCTATATGTATATCAATACTGAATGCCATTTTTTTTCTGAATTCGATTTCCGCGATACCGTAAGCAGATTTTCTCAATCACACTTCCGCTTGGTGGCTTTCCAATTCCGCTAAGGTACGAGCAAGAGAAGGATGGCGAGGGAAAGGGGAGATAAACATCTGCAAAAATTGCCAGAATAGTTTACTTTATGAATATCCGAGAGAATTTCATTTACTTAAAAAAAAGAGCATTAAAAATTTATCTCTCCAAATCCAATTCCAACTTACGACCGAATGATTAAAACTCAACTCTTTCGACCGTAAACAGCTCGGGAGACATAAATTTTGGGCCCTTATAAAAAATTTAATCCATCACCTCCCATCTTTTTTTCTCCGGGCGCATCGCGGAAGCTTCGTTCAGCGCTCCACTCGCGATTGTCAATTTTTCATCGGGCAGACATCGGCCCGAAGGAAATTAATTCCTCGCCAATTGAACCTCCGCCGCCTTCCACTCCGACTAACTTCTGGAAAAAGGCGGCAATAAGGGCAAAAAGGAGAAACCCCGAGAGCGCAAGAAATGGAAAGTGAGCGATAAGGCGAACAGAAAGAAGAAGCAGCAATAGAAGAGAAGAGAGAGAGAGAGAGAGAGAGAGAGAGAGAGAGATTTTATGTGATTTCTCGCCCTCTGCCTTGTCGACGAGTACTGAAATAAGGGAAAATAAAACATCTCTCCCAGGGGGCGAAAATGGCTGCGGCGAAGGGAGAAAACGAGACACGAGAAAATTCTGGGGGACGAGACGTTTCGACGGAAAATGAAAAAGCCAAAGGAGTCGTCGTCGTCTTCGTCTTCGACGCTCGGTGCTGCAGTAACGAGACTTTTCTCCTCTCCCGCTGCCTCTGGATGTCGCTTTGCCGCGCGGCGAATTTTTCGTCGCCCGGTATTTTGTGTGTTTTGCCGGCTTCTGTTTTCCCATCCTGGACGGGATAATTTTTTCTCCTAATTGAGGGATTTGGCGGGTCGACGTGGGACGACTCTTTTTTTTTTTTTTTAAACGAGTCTCATAAATCAAGTTTAAGGGCGGAGGATTGACGCATTATTATGTGAAATTTTCGAAAGGCCGAGTGAGTCTTTGCTTGGGTAGAATAATATAAATTTGAATAAAAATTGTTTGTAAAAATTTAAAATAAGCACTAATTATAATAATAAATTAAAAAATGCTGAATATAGACTACAGTCTCTCAATTTAATAAAACAAAGCATACTTTAGCAAAATGGACTGTCGCATGTAAACGTCATTTTACGAACTTGCAATGCTTCATTATTTTCAATTAAAAAACTAACCGAGTTACATTGTAAAGTAAACTAAGTGAAGCAAAATATTTTTAAACTCATATCCTATAAATCCAGTAGAGTTACGGGATTTTTAGTTGCGGAAATAAGCAGATTCTCAACTAGTTTTAACAAATTTTATTACGATCTATAAAGTCTTTACTCTGTCGGCGTCGCAGCGTCGGCCTCTTACGCAAAATTTTTTCCTGGGAAAATTTTTCAATGTAGACGTCGTAAAAACTGCACTGTGATAAAAGTTATTCCTGCGTATGACTGGGCCGGAAACGTCCAGTTGGAGATTTTTGAATTTTAACGATATATGTTAATACTTAATCATATGCATTTTTGCAAGCGTCCCGAAGTAATGTTACTATTAAAATTTTAAAAATCTTGTTTCCGAATTATTCTAGAAATGTAACGAAAATATTTTAATTTGTTTTTTTGTGATTCTCAACAAGTGTATTTAAACTGTGACTCGTCTCTGTTTTAAAATTCTATTAAAATTTTAAAAATCGTGTTTCCGAATTATTCTAGAAATGTAACGAAAATATTTTAATTTGTTTTTTTGTAATTCTCAACAAGTGGATTTAAACAATGTCTCTGTTTTAAAAGCCGTAGAAAAATGAAGTTACCTGCTCCTCGTGAACGTCGTATTTTTAATCCTTCGTCGTAAATCTCTGCTACCGACGAATTTTAGTGTTTCTTCAATAATGTCAACAGATTTTCTTTTTAAAAATTCACAGCACTCCGTAAATGTTGAAAATCAAATTATTTTATATAAGATTCATTTTGGCTCGACATACTTTCTCATTTATCGGTTGTTTAATATATTAACGACAGTCTTTTTGAAGATTAAAAATTCACTTCGTTTTTATTAGGTTATGCAGAATATGTAGACGAAGAATCGCGTTAGAACCTTTCCAAGTGATCGATTCTATTTCCTTATCCGATTATTTGAAAAATCAGTACGTGCAAGACACACCTCAGAAATTTATTTACGAATTACAACTAAAAAATGACAAAAGACACGTATAAGTCTAGATCTTGACAAAACGAGAGCTCTCGTCGCAATATCGGGCTCGCCTATATTGAAGGCCATTAATCAAGCCGGGCTGGGAAAAAATTCAAAAGCCCGGTGGCTCGCCGTATAAAAAGCGACGGCGGCTCCTGCACTTTGAAAAATCCCCGATTCGTCTGCGGGCACAAAAGAACGATACACAGGCGCCATAACCGAAGAGGAACGACGCGCGAGCGGGGCCCGGCGGCGCAAAAAAAAGGCCCATAAACCTCCTGTAAAACACAAATCTCGGCCGACGGCGGCAGCTAATAGCGCCGTTATTTCTGACGGCGGGGCAATTAATGCTAAAACGGCGCTCTGTCGATGACTCGAATAAAAATAAATAAAAACGAGGACCGAGCCCCTCTCTCTCTCTCACTCTCCATCGATGGCTCGTGAAATATAAGCGCTTCGCGCGCGGATGTTTATCGCGAAATTAATTACGCCGCGAGTAATTTATGCGGCAAGTTGTCCGCGGCTGACTTGGCGGTCGCTTAGTTTGAGGGGAAGGCTGGGGGGGGGGGGGGGGGGATTCGAGGACATTTGTCATTGGCCTA
>UCOM01000750.1:0-63092 GCA_900474385.1 Ormyrus pomaceus | reverse complement strand
TCCTGCAGCGGGAAGCGGCACTCGCCCGCGCAGAACTGCGCCTGGTAGCTCTCCGGCGCGACGATGAAGTTGTCGAACTCCAGGTCGTTGAAGCGGACGTGGAGGCCCCGAGCGCGGCAGGGACCGCTGAAGCGACGGCGCTGCTGACGCTGACGGTGGGGGCCCACGGAGATGTACGGACTTTCTGCGGGAAGGCCCGGGACGACGAACGGACTGCTGCGCTTCCAGCGGGTGTTGAGGGCTGCGGAGAGACGATCGGTTAGGGTGGATTTCGACGAGATGCTTTTGTTATGGTGCTTAAAATGAGTTGGTGTGGAAAGCAAAAAGAAATAGAATGCGGATCTGGTTTTTTATAATTATGTCAGAGAACGTACTTTATGCGTAAAAAAAGACTAAGTTTTATTATTATTTTGTTTTTTATTTAAAGACTTTTTGTTGTGAATCAATTTTGTTTGCCTGTTTCGAAATATTACTAACTAATGAAAATACCTCGCGAATAATATAATGCTGAAATAATATATTTATCTTATTAAGATTTATCTCCAACTGCGAAACTGAATTCACTTAATATTACGGCAATGAAATAGCAGTTATGAAAATATTATGAATTGTAACTCGCGATAACTACAATATTATTCGTCAAATTTACTGTCTATTTAATCATCACTTCGCTATAATATCAAAATACAATAATGTTTACTTTACAAGTCTCCATAAAACGAGTTTTATCTTTAGTACTTATAATTTCCTCACTATTAAGGGTAAAGAATGCATCATCAATCTAGAACTTGTTAACTTCAAAGTCAAATTTCAATTTCAAGCCTTTATCAGCAAATTGCTAATGAGCCGCGTTTTCAATATTGTTTCATCAAGCACAATGACCCCAAAGCAGCACTTTACAATTCCAAAATCCTCCCAACCCAGAAACCAATGAAACCTTCACCTCTCCGAATCCTCGTCACCAAGGCGCTCTCAAAATACGCCACGATGAACGGCATGCTGGCGGGATCCTTGACCCTCAATCCGACGCGGTGCAGCTCGGCCTGACTGAGCTGCTGCTCCCCCTGGAAGACGATCAGCCTCAACTCGTGCATCTTCCCGGGGTACCTCAGCCAGTGCTCGAGCGTCCCGGTCACGTTGAGCCTCAGCCAGCCGCTGAATCTCGCCGCGACGTCGAGCTCCTCCACGAGGCGCAACTGCCGTCGCTTGTCGACGGTCTCCACGTAGCGGTAAACCTGCAGGGCGAAGGACTCGCCGGGCTGCTTCCGATGCAGGTGGAGCTCAGCGCTGATGAGGTTGGCGACCTGCGGCGTGTCGGAGATGTCGAAGCGGAGAATGTCCGGGTGGGACGGGGACAGGTAGCTGCTGTAGGAGGTGATCACCGCGCTCGACTGGATCGCCAGGAGGTCCTGCTTCGTCAAGTTTGCTCCTGGAAGGGAGTCGAGTGGTTTTGAGATTTATTTCAGAGGAGTCTAAGGTTGCTATAACCGACATGTGCAGATAAAATTTCAAGGTCAAAATAAGCCTATGTACATAAATATGTAAATACTAAAGTATAGTAAATACATAAGTACGTAAATTATTTATTCTTATTTTCTAATCCTAATTTAGAAATTTAGACCCTTTTAACAATAAAGTTTCTTTACGATAAATCAAGAGCTGAAAACCCACGAAAATATTATACGATTTTATTACGTATTAAAAGCTCCATTTACTTGTTAATTTTTCTTAAAATTATTTTTGGCACCTTTTTTATCATTTTCTTAATTGAAGGAATATTTAGAAAATATTAACTAATATGTTTTAAACCACAAAATATTTATATTTATTGAAGTAAGATTTTATCTACATTTTAACGCTTTCTTAATTGACATAAACTGAGCGATAAAAAAAAGAAAATAATAAAAATTAGCCTTTGATTATACTAAAATTGATAAAACATTTTCAATTCCTAATGTTTGAGAATATTGCTTAGATATTTAGAACATTTTCAATTTGTAGAATCGCGATAAAATTAGATTTGAATAATAAAGCTTTATCAATCTATAAATTCGTCAGTTTATCAAGAGATAAGAAGTAGTAGCAGAAGATGTAAACGGAAAACATAGTTTAATTTTACTCGCACACAGTGTTGATTTTGAATAGATAAATCTTAATTAAGTAAACGCTTCTTTCTTGATATACCTCCGTTTCTTTGAGTAATTTGCTGAATGACTAACAAATTGAGGACTATGTTAAACAGACGATTTTTATTGCACTTTTAATTAAATATTGTGGGCAAACTTATATCTAAGTATATAATAAATATGAATGCCATTAATCATTAATAAATTCTTCAATCAAATAAATCGACATTTTAACTTCTTATCCACTTTTTAAACATTATACATAAAAAAACGAGTATACTTTCTAACGTTGCGTTTTCAAATTCAAAATAAAAAATCTGCAAAGAACACATTAGTTCAAAAACGATGCTTTTCAAATTTTCTACTCACGAACTTCATCCTCTATCCCCGCAGTATTTTTGTAAATTTCGTAAATATACTGAAAAGCCGACACCGAGGAACTGGTGAAAGCTCCTCGCTTCTTTCGCCTCGGGGCATACGGCAAGTTCAGCAAGTCTAAAATGTCCTTGGTAAAACTGATTTTCTCCTCGAGCGTATCCACCTTGTGAGCCACTGTTTGGCCCGAGTCATCATCCACGTAAAGGCCACTTACGTGGCTGCCGTAAGCGTCGTCTTTCAACGCCGCGAGCATCATCGTAAACAAAAGGAAGGTGCGTTGCACCTTAGTCGGCGACATTTTTGATACCTGCAAAAGCACGGAATTTAGAAATCGAGGAGAGAGAATTGTATTAGAAGTGTTTTATTGGTTAATTAAAGTAACCTTTTCTGTAATACATGATTGCTGTGTTATTCGTAATTATATTGAGATAAGTGCATGGAAGAACCATCTATTATTTTTCTTAGAAACTGCATTGACACCGGCTGAAATGCGTTGAGGCGTTGACTCGTAAGAAACATTCACCAAATAAACTGTAAATACGATCGAATCGTATACATCAGACGCAACGCTTGTACTGTCAAATAGTATCAACAAGTGCGCACTTCTTCAATTCAACAGAACAGTCATCTATTTAACCTATAAAAATCAATCAATTTTTCTAACTACTATTTATTAAAAAACAAAACAGAATAATAATACCCCGAGAACATTAAGGGGCCCAATTTTGACTTTAATTGAAAAGTCTGTAAGTGACATTATTATCTGTCATATTCTCAGTTCAAAGAGCCTAGATTCACCGTTATTATTGCTCAGCTGCTGCCGCTACTATACGTGATGTATACATATATAACCTTAAACTCAAAGCAGTGATAATGCCTATTTGAAATTCCCGCGAGATCTCACACAGAACGTTTTTAATACGCAAAACTGAAGCAACGCGCACACTGACACAGCAAGTAGTCAGAGGTGAGTACAGTACGGCTACGGCATCGAACTGCGCCTGCGCGCACATCGACCACAGAGAACCGTGCTATCTCGGGGGAAGGGCAGAGGGGAAAGCATCAGGCAGTCGAAGCTCGTCTGCCTCGGGGACTGGACTGTATTTATGTGTGCGACGTTCCTGCGTGGCTGCCCGATTTCCTCCCCGATTCGTGCATGAGTTTTTCCTGAGCGAACCAAGATGTGCGGGGGATTCACGTGCTCGAAGAACGCCCTCACGGCCCTGAACATCCTTTACATCGTAAGCTCTCTCCTGTTCAAGGACCTGGCACTCATACATGGCGCTCCGTCGCCTGCGTTGCTCCGAATTGTTTGCACTGCTTATCTTTGCTTGCAGGTCGTCGCATTTATCTTGATCGGCGTAGCTGTCTATGGAAGAGCTTCTGCACTCGTGACGAATCTGCCAATCATCGGAGGAATTTTGGCATGCGGGGTCATTCTCATTCTGATCTCGATTTTGGGGCTCATAGGAGCTGTTAAGCACCACCAGGTCCTGCTGTTTTTCGTATCCTTTTAGTAAAACTTATTTGCAATGCTAATTTTCAGCTGTTATATCAGTTGATGCACGTGAACATATGATGGATAGAGGGCGATCATATGATTTGTTTAATCTGTTTACATTTATTGGATTGGTTCATGATGTGTATACATATATAGCTTTCCTTAATGATGATATAGTACATGCTCATTTTGTTCCTGTTGTTCCTCATCCAATTCAGCATTGCCTGCGCTTGCCTCGCTGTCAACCCTGAACAGCAGAAGCAACTTGCAGACCACGTAAGTCTTTTTGTGAAATAACAGTTTTAAATGTGTCATAGTTATGAGTCATACGTGTGATTGTTTCATTGTTTATTGTAGGGCTGGAATAGAGTTGATATCGAATTAAAGGAGAAGGTTCAAAACACTTTCCATTGTTGTGGTTTTAATAAAACTGTCTCAAGTCCAGCAGAAGGATTTACTAGCATTGTAACTAATCTTAAATCGACTGAACCAAATTGTACAGCAACAGTAAGTCGACAACTATTTAGTTGTTTACTTTTCATTCTTAGAAAAGAGTTAAATTTCAAAAATAGAAATTAAATGAAATAAAATAATTTTTTTAATTTGTTCCGTTACTCTTAGTTACAGAAAATATGCTGTGCTGGTAGCAATGATCCAAAATGCGTTTGCCCAACATGCATGGATAAATTACAGTCTACTATTGATTATGCCTTCAAACTTTGTGGTGGCATTGGATTGTTCTTCAGCTTCACAGAGGTATGCATTTAAAAGTTTTGACAATTGAATTGAATACCATATTGAATAATTCACAGTAACATCAAAAGTTCACAAATCAATTACTAATAAAGTACTTCTCAAAATTCATGACATTGAATTATAAATACTTTTGAAAGAGTTTAAAAATAATATACCATAATATGTGAGTGATTTGAAAATAATATACCATAATATACAATGTTATTAATGAATACTAACTGTGTCGATTGCAGTTTGTTGGTGTTTGGTTGACAGTCCGCTACAGGAACCAGAAAGACCCGCGAGCTAATCCTAGTGCTTTTCTCTAGTCTAACACCATCGCCATGTCCCCTGTCTCCCCGCACGACCCCCCTAATAGATGGTGGGTGGTATCCTAATGTGGTTGTGGTCATTTAATTTTTATCGCTTTTCAGGATTAGTTAACAAATAGAGCTTTTCATTATTCTAATAATTTTCATTGTATTCTTCATTCTTTTGCCTTATAAATCATCACTGAACACTATTTCCTAAAGGAAACTAGTGTACACTTTGCACAGATTTATAAGACGTCAGATGTATTTTTTTAAGCAAGCTTTTTATAGTAACATCTCATTTCATTATAATTACTACGTTAAAACTCTGTTTTTGTAGGTGATTGCAGCTTTCTTGGCGAGACGATACAGAAACCAGTTAGACCCGGAAGAATCAGCTGCTCGAGCTATGTTCCCGCAACATAATAATTACCTATATTAAAAATGATCTCTTGGCAATCTCTATAGCATTCGGTCTCACGATTTTATTTAAAATACTCTTTAAAGCTTTATTCGCAAACATGAGATTAACTTTAAATTACTGTATTATGAGCGCATTGTTTTCTTTAAAAACTAATTCGTCATGCATTTCCAACAAGCCAAAGAACAAAAACCTTGATTCATTGGATACAGATCGTTTCTTCGATTAAAAGGTGACTTTTTCACGCACCCACTAAAGTACTATTTTATAATACTGAAATATTTTATTATTCGTCCGCATAAATTTACATTGGAATGATCTGTATCCATTTTTATTTAGAATGACTGCGAGAGTGGTTATAACGTGTTGGGATTCGTCGAGTTCACTTATCGTGCACTCGATGAAATATTCTAGCTAGAATGTGTGCTCTAGTCAGCCACTGTAAACATTCTTATCGAGCCTCAATGCGCCTTGTAGTAAGTTATTGAAATTACTTTTATTAGATAGTGTTTTACAATTATATCATCTGGAGAGATTCCCGTAGATTTATCACAAAACATTCCGGTTCATTGCAGCAGAACGACGAGTTTATTTTGTAACTTTTGTTTTTATACGAATGTGAGTTGGTTACCAACTAATTTTTCATAATAGAGATTGATTTTATTTTCGTTAAAGTGATATATAATTGTAAAAATCTTCCAACTCTTGACTTTTCACACCTGTACTCTTTTCCTGTAGAAAAAGTCGACAGTTTCTATGTTGTTAAGAAAATTGTGCAATTGGCATTCTGTTAATATTTTGTAATTAACATTGATTTTTTTCTAAGTGTAATAAAATAGGATTACTACGATCTGCTTTATTACGGTGTACGATTCAGCTTTAATTTTAAAGTTTATCTTTGGTAGCTTTTATTCTAGCTAATCACTGTGGTTTTTTTAATTAAGGAAAGAAGTTTCTCTTTACGAATGCTTCTGTAACTCAAAATCAAATCCTACCTTATTCATAATCAACAGTCAACTCTTAGATATTCGTGTATAACTAAATAGTATAAGCGAATTGAATGAACTTCTAAGTGTTGAATAAATGATGTGATGAAAAGCATCACTTTATAAGAGAAATATCCACGTATGTGTTGTTTTCCAAGCTACGATTTACGGTCAAAAAAGGTGTATTAAACCAAGAACAGCGTGCTTTTAATTTCACCTAGCATGATAGATGTTGCGATTGCTTTAAAACTTTATGCATAATAAGAAAAAACGCTCTGTACGTTAGGTGTTTTTTAAGAATACTGACTCGTGAGCTTGTAAACTAACATCACGTCTATACGTAAGATGCCTACTGTAATGTCGATATAAAAAATTGCCTACTACTATTGTATGGAAAAATCGATGATACATATATAAATGATGATATATGAGTATATATATATATACGTGCAAACTATTATCAAGTACGATTAAGATGTAAGTGGTTTAAAGTGATTAATTAGAACAATTGCTGGAGTTTTTCGATGCGCAATTCTGTTCGTTGTGGAGCAATAAGGAACAGTATTGACTTTTCTAACACTGTTCATTATGATAGCTTTGAGACTGTTAACTCTGCAATCCTTCTTAATGTAATTTTAGCCACATGACGTCTATCCTACAACTGTACTGATGAAGGTACAAATATATTAAAATTGTAGCTAAATCATATTCACGAGTCAAGGCTTTTTTATTTAATCCCCTCTCTGCCTTTTACTTCATTATGTCAATTGAGTTTTCTCCAAGTCATTTTCTGTTATTACAACGAAATGGTTTCATTTGAAATGAAGCCAGTATTTACATGTGCTAAAAAATGATGTAAAGTAGTTATTATTTAACTCAAAAGTACACGAACACTTTTTTTTACTTTTAGCATTATTTTTGATTTTTGAGATTTTTGACGACAATTTAATTGCAAAAAGGATATTTAAATTTAATTAAAAAAAAACAGTCGTCACTTAAAAAAATAAAAATAAAATAAATAAACTTTTATTTGCTCATTAGGCAAAAGAAATTTATCTCATACTTTACGTTTTAGAATTGCAATTCCGATTGTGTTATTATCGTACTTTCTGTATTTATTTTACTATATACTTTGTATAGTACTAATTTTATCTGTCTATTATATATTTCCATTAAATTATATTTCCATACTCTTTCTCTCGACAAAATTATTTGAAAAATGTCAAGAAGATGCGTCCCAAATCATTTTTTCCATCTTGAAAATATTCCATAAATAACAGACGTACGCACTGTATTTTTGATTACGATATTTACTTGGCACTTATCTTAATTCATAATTTATGATTCAAAGAGCTGTAATTTACACTAATTTTATAAATAAAAAAAGTGTTTGATTAAGGTTTACATTTATGGACTTAAAACATTGTTTTTTTTTTATATACTTCAACTTCAATTCAGTATTATTATTTTTTCATAACGATAAAAAGCGCAGACTATTTACGACTTTGTTCAAAATCATTTTCTTATTTACGAACATTGGTAATTTATCTTTAGTATGATAATTACAAAATTATGCGCTGTAATTAAAAAAATGCTAATGTTTATTATATTATTGATATTTATTATTTTGTTATTTATAACAGAAATTAAAACGGTGCATCACCTTTGCATGCAAATCAGTTAATTTTAATTAGCTTGAAACTGTACTTGAAAATTAGAACAACCCGTTCTTCCCGTTCGAAGGCAATTCGAAAAGCAACTCAAATCAATGCACTCGATTCGGCTCGATAGGCATGCAAAAATCGAATTACCGGCGGCAGGAAGTTCATTTTTCAAACGGCGGCTCGTAAAGCGCCGAGAGGCGATCGGCGCTCGCAGATATAATAATAACACAAATCGCCGGCGAACTCTCGGTGCAGCTCGCGCCGGACGTCAGTATTACGCTCTTACTTCTGCGCGTTACAAGGATAATTGCGGCTCGTGTCGGCGGACTTCTGAGTCGTAGGTACTCCGAGGAGGTATGTATAATTGAGTGTGCGCCTCGTGAGACGCGGAGAAAGCGAGTTGATGGATTGATTTTTTGATTGTCGGCGTTGGCGTGCGAATGAAGGATGGAATTGGCAAGTTTGAGTGGGGATAGAATTAATAAGAGCTGCGCCTGTTGACTGGGTTTTATTAATTATTATGAATGTTTTTATAATGATATGTTTTGAGGATGTTTTGGTTTGAAGACGACCTGATCAGTTCGTCGATCATTTTTTAAAAGTAGTTTTTTTTACTTTTTATTTATTTTTAAGGAATAATTTTGATGTTAAAATAATAAATGTACATAAGCTTTTAAAATTTGAACGATAAAACTTCCTATCTCTAAAATCACAATTTTTATCACATTTTTATCACAAGTTTTATAATTTAAATCTTAAATGCTTATTTGATTTTATTTTTACGTATTAAAATTAATTATATTTTCAACTCAAATTTATACTTTTAAATCAAATTAATTATCTAAAATGATAATTTTAGATGATAAAATGATAATTTTAGATGATAAAATAATAATTTTAGATAATTAATATTATTATTATTATTTATTTTTTTAGATATAAAACGACGATTTTTTTAAGATTGTGAGTTAGTGGCTAACTAATTTTACATAGAGATTGATTTTTCTTTCGTTGAAGTTGATGATTCAAGTGTTATACGTAATTATAAAAATGTTTTAACTCTCGACTTTTCGAACCTGTGCTCATTTTAATTAATAAAACGCGAAACGTGCAATATTTATTAGCTATTCGATTCTAAAGTCAGCAAAATTCGATAGCGGAAATTATGCTTGCGATTTTTCGCCGTCACTGACCATCTGCATCAAACTAATATTTTCGATAAAGCTCAAAAGCAGTGGCTAGTGAACTTATCAATACTCGTTAACGACTTTATTCGTATCAAGTAAACACAGAAAAACGGTCTATAAATATTATCAGCGATAAATTTATACGACATACGTACTACTTGATGAGTTCATTTGTAAGCGGGCAACGTTGGTTTCATATTTTGAAGTGCCTGGATAATATTTACTATGCGGAGAGAGTTTCTTATTGAAAATTAATTTTTTAAGTAATACATTTTTACGCGCTCGAAAAGAAGAATAAATTAATTAAGACTTCGCTTTTTGTGGTCTTATATCGAGTATTTATTTGAACTAAATGGTCGTTTTATTAATAAATTAAATAATTTTAGAACTAAAAATTTTTTACTACATCGATTAAAGATAACAATTCTCAAAGTATAATAAACCGCTGCTCTGCATAAGCAGTAACTTTTCTCTTAAAAAACTAAAATGCACCTGCACACTTCGCGAGCAGCCCATTAAAATACCAATTTAAAACACTTCATTGTCAAGCCGTGTCATTACTCGGCAAAATTTGTTTCCCGTCCACCGCAAACATTCTCAATTTTCTAAAACCCCGCGTCACCTGTTCCTCTTCCAACCAGGAAACTCGAGACGAGTCTATATAAAAGCGCAGATTACTCAAATCCCAAATATTATAAAAAAAAAAAAATCTGCTCCGCCGCAGAAACGATCGAGACCCATCGACTCTCCAGCCACTCACCGACAGCGACATGAAGCGCTTCCTCCTCTGTCTGGCGATCGGTCTGAGCCTCGGCGCCGAACCCGCGAGGCAGCTGCACACCAGGAAGTGCAGCCTGCCGGAGAACCTCGCCAAGGAGGTGGACGCCTACGAGCCCGTCGTCCAGAGGATCCTCGAGGCGGCGCTGAACGGCAGCTTCAAGGGACAGACCTACAGGGAGCTCGAGGAGTTCGTGGACGACTTCGGGGCCAGGCTGGCGGGCAGCGAGGTCCTCGAGCGCTCGATCGATTACGTACTGGAGAGGTCCAGGAATCTGAGTCTTGATAATGTGCACGGCGAGGAGGCGAAGGTGCCGCATTGGGTCAGGTGAGTAGGGTTGGGAGACATGTTTGGGGTAGAATTGGAGAGATTGTGGTGTTCTTATATATATTTAGGTTGTTTGAATTTCGAAGAAAATCGCGGTAAAAGTAGAAATAAAGAAGGCTTTATTACGATGTTAAGTGTTTTGAATTTTGCCGACGATGATCAACAAATATATTCACTATATTAACGAAGACATCTATAGATATTAAATTAAAATTTCTTTATTTTGAACCATCTTGACACGCAGAGATAAATAATTCCATATCGATCTTTAATCTAAAACTTTATTAAAAAGTTTTAAAAAATGAGCACTCAACAAAAGCTACTTTGCTAAATATTATTAGTTCTCAACAGAAACTACACTTCTGTCAGACAAGCAACTGGTAAATCTAGAATTACTATTACAAAATTCTAGCCGTAGATAACGTAATCGTTATCAGCTATATACACAGCATCACTTAAATTCCCTCTTCTTACAGAGGCAAAGAATCGGCCACTTTACTGAAGCCCAGAGAGAAAAATCTGGCGATGCTCGGACTGGGGTACAGCGTGGGAACTTCGGCAGAGGGAATTACCGCCAAAGCTATCGTCGTCAAGAGCTTTGAGGAATTGAACAAACGCGCTTCCGAAGTAATTATTATGAGTGGAGCTATATTATAGCACTTGGAAAAACTGACGTGGATTAAGAAATATGAAGAAGCGCAGAATCGTAGGGGATAGTTAGAATTATGATGGATATTTTCAGTTTAGTAGTACATAAAATTTCGAAAAAAAGGGGAAGTTAAGATTTATAAAGCTTCTTTCAAATCAAAAAGTTGACGAATAGAAAGGAATTAATACTTGTTTTTTCAAAAAAGCTTATTAAAGCTTGGTTCCTCTAGATTCATTTCATTTATTGAAGCATTTCTTGAGACTGCATTATTAAAGCAACTAAAAATAAAACACAATTCGACTTCTCAGAAGTGTTGTTTTCTACGGTCTTCATATTTCGATACCTTCAGAAAAGTACCCCAAAAATTTGTACCAAATCCGTAGTTCAGACAATTTTCACAAATCAGCTGCTTACGCCAAGCAGCGATTTCTGCCTCCTTTAATCCCCCGTCAAAGGTTTCAGGTAAAATCGTCGTCTTCAACGAGGACTACACCTCCTACGGAGAAACGGTTGCATACAGATCGAGGGGCGCCTCGGAGGCCGCGAAATACGGCGCCGTGGCGGCTCTGATTCGCTCCATCACGCCTTACTCCATAAACAGCCCTCACACGGGAATGATGCATTATCAGGAGGGCGTTCCGAAGATTCCCGCCGCCTGCATCACCATCGAGGACGCCGAGATGCTGCACAGGCTGGCCAACAGAGGTTGATAATTGATTCGATTTCGTTAAGTGTTTGTCTTTTAGCAGCAGATGGATATACTTGATAATTGATAAGGAATTAAGATTTATGACAGAGATGTCTGAAGCTTGAAAAAATCAAAGAATTAATATTCTGTATTAAATCTCTATACAGGATTTGCATGCATACGGAATAATAATACTAACAACTAAATTTCGAGAAAGAAAAGTTCGAAAAATACTATTATTAACCAACGAATTTACACTCCAGGAATAGAGCTGGAAATCAATCTGAAAATGGAGGCCCAGACCCTTCCCGACAAAATTTCTCGCAACGTCGTTACCGAAGTAGCCGGAAGCAGCAATCCGGAGAAGGTCGTGATCGTCTCCGGTCACATCGACAGCTGGGACGTCGGTCAAGGCGCGATGGACGACGGCGGCGGCGCCTTCACTTCCTGGGCTGCCTTGGTTCTACTCAAGAAGCTCGGCTTGCAACCGAAACGTACAGTCAGGTATAAACGGCTACAGAAATATCTCGAGAAACGGAAAAATCTATTGAAAAGAGTCTAGATTTTCCGGATTTTATTCATGAGAATTTAACTCGAAATTCCTTGGAAAATCAGATTCGAAAGAATCACGACGAAATCGATCCGACGTTCCAGCTTTATTTTCCTTAAAATTCAATTCTCTGCTCCAAGATCAATCATGTGGACAGCCGAGGAGGTCGGAATAATCGGCGCCGCCCAGTACATAAAGTCCCACAAGGCCGACGTGGCCAACCTCCAGCTGGTCATGGAGTCCGACATCGGGACCTTCGCCCCTCTCGGCCTGGACGTCACCGGCACCGAAATGACAGTCTGCATCCTCAAAAGAATTATGAGGTATACCCAACGCATCGCCTCGCAAACTCCCACCCCTTCCTTCTAACCGATTTATATATCTTTCTCAGCTTACTGGCGCCCCTCGGTAAACTCGGGATCCGCACTCCGTACTCGGGCTCCGACATAAACGAGTGGGTGGACAGCGACGGGGTGCCGGGAGCGACTCTGTGGAACGCCAACGAGAGGTACTTCTGGTACCACCACTCGGAGGGCGACACGATGACGGTGGAGAACCCCGACGATCTGGATAAGATCACGGCGCTCTTCGCGGCTGTGTCTTATATCGTCGCTGATATCAGCATTGACTTACCTCGGCATAAAGAAGTGGCGACGAATGATGTTTGATTCTCTAGAAGATTCGAGTTCTAATCTTTAAAATTCGTAACTCAAATGTGCAAATGTTCGGTTAAGATTCTAATCGATGATTTTTACGCGCCTACGTTTATCACAGGATTTGAACGAATAAACAGAAAACCAATAACATGTCTAACGCTTCATATTTTATTTCCATAATAAAATTATCTATAAATTTTGATTTTCCACACGTGACTATGTACACTCGTCGACGAGTACAATAATCGCTCGTCCGTCTCTCATCGTCCACCTCGAGCGTCAGAGCGTCAGTCTCGATCAAATGAGGGTGTCCTCGTCCTGGGGCTGAAAGACCATCAGCAGGGAGTGCTGGGAGTTGGTGCGCTGGCTGGACTGGGTGAGCAGGGCGGTCTTCTCGCCGCCGTTGCTGTTCATCGAGCACTCGGGCGAGCTGCCGTCGAAGGCCATGTAGTTGGTGGTGGTGCTGCTGGTCGAGGGGAGATCGGGGGAGGCCAGGGGCGGCGCCTGGTCCGTGTGGTTGCCGTTGCTCTCCAGGGAGACCAGCTGCATGCTGTAGGACTCGCGGTAGCCGGAGGTGCTCGAGGTGTCCTCGTCCCAGGAGATGTCCGAGTTGGGACGGAGGTAGACGTGGTGGTGGTGCATGTGGAGCTGCTGGTTGTTCTGCGACTGGGGTTGGCCCTGCTGCGGTTGACTGCCCGACTGCCCGAGTGGGACTTGCTGCTGCTGATGGGAGGATTGTGGAGGGGGACTCTGCTCCTCGGTCAGGGTGGAACGTTCGGTCTCGCTGGATCTTCGGGGGAAACTGTGTTGACTCGGCGGGGATGTTGATTCGGAGATTGGTGTTGGTGTAGGTGGAGTCAAAGTTTGAGGAGTTAGGACCTGGGCTTGCTCCGGTGACAAGGTTGACGCTGATGATTCTGGCTGGTCGAGTTTTGGCGGAGTGACCTTTCAAAATGGAAAATTTTGTTTAGTTTTGTACGCAGAAGATTTTGCGGGTGTTTAAGCTATTTCTGAAAAGTAGTCATTACTAGTAATAGAGGAATAAGAATTACGGTCAATGAATAAATCAGAAAAGCAATTACGTCTTTAATGTCAGTAAATCAATCCACACCTCTAGTAAATCCTTCCATTTTCAAGTAAAAAAAAACATTTTCAATGAAATTCCTATTACCTCCACGTGAGCACGTCGACTTTTCTTCAAACGGAAGGTCCTCTTGCTCTGACCCATCGACCTCTGGAGTCTCGGCTTGTCCGGCCTGGACTCCCCGGAACTGTCCTCGTTGGGACTGCTGGGACTCAGCTGACTGGTGACAGTCTCTCCTAGGAAACAATGCGACATGTATAAAGCCGGAAGCGGAAGACGCGTCGGATATGTGCTACTTCCTAACTACTCATGCTGGTGTCCATCCCTACGTTTGCTCTTTCTAGAAGGAGTAAATTTGCATTGTCGAGACCTGGAGGAGAAACTTTGTATCGGAGAACGAGCATTCTAAGTAGTAAATGTAGCTGAAAGAGAGAGTTGCTAAAACTTGGTATAGGGAGGCCAAACTCTTACTGCTTAATACTAGTTGATTTATGGCTTTCTTGCATGTAGTTTATATAGTTCTAGGGGCTTACTTGGCAGGTTCAAAGTCATATTGTAAAAATTACTTATATACTTAAGAGTAAGATTAAAATCGATTATTACCAAGAGTGTGCATCTTATCAAAAGATTATTACACTATTTTAATAGAGATTGCGTTAGCTTCTACACAAATAAATTATAGTTTTGATTACCAAATAATGTTCTATAGAATACTGCACAATGTTAATCAATTAAAAATAGAGTTTATATTATAGATCAGAATGAGATATGCGATTTGGACAGAACACAAATGAGTAGATGATTCAAAACAAAAGTGAGTTAAAAAAATAAAAGAAGCCATGCAAGATAGTCCACCTCATGCAATCCTGATGGCAAACTGAGATGTATGTACAGTCCTTGATTTATTCTATATTATGACAATAAAGTTTCTAGTAAGTCGATCAGAATGCGGTGCACAGAATTACCGACCTCTCGGACTTTGGTGCTGTAATACATTAGGCGTTACAGTCGTACTAGTAGTAAATGATTGAGGCGGGATTTACCTGACGAATGCCTAAATTCTACGGAGGAGACAAAGCGCAGTTTTGACGTCTTTTGACGAGTTAACATAGGATGAGGCTTAATATGGTTACGTTCATCGCTAGTAGTAGAAGATGGTTGGGATCTATCTGAAACATGCCACATTGAACGTCTAGAAAAGGGGGAAGGACGAGAGATACTATATTTTTATATTAGTTTTTTTATTGTTTTATTTTTAATCTTCGCGAGCTGTGATTCAACTAAATTAGTCTATTTTTATTATTATTGTTAAATGATCAAGACTTGCTGGTAAAGATAAGAAACATCATATTTTCTTTATACCAAAACACAAAGTATTCAATGAATTAACTTGCAGAATTTTATTAATATATTCAAAAAATATTGTTTGTATAAGAGACGCTTTCTTGATCATTTAATTGTTTTAACTGTTTAAGCTGTGTTCATTTAGTTTCGTCCTTCATTTACAAGGTAGTTATTGTAGGTATTCTGAAAGCAAATGTTTCTAATGATATTCGTGATCTCGTGAAGCTTTGCTATGGAAATTGGCACATTTGCTGCATACACAATAACTCAGTGAAATTTGATGATACGATGATGATCAATGGTTTAATGAATGTCTCTTATGTTATAAACCTTTAAGTGACAAAATTATGAGCTTATATTTATTACTTTCTCAAGTACAGTTTATATAAATTCAAATGTTCAATTGTATACGTTCGATATATAATAATTTAATTAATTTAATGAAAATATAAATATAAGGACGATGCACACTGCACACAATATTTTTGTAATAAATAAGTATTAAAAGAGTTAGAAAAGGTATAAAAAGTAGAAAATATCCTGTTGCATATTTGTTATGTTCTAAAGGCAAAGGATTGCTGAAGCAACTACATCTTAACATAGTAGAGGAATTAAGAGGGTTGCGATTAGGTACCAACTGTTGGAAATTACCATTGTCTAAATGTTGCTTGTTAGTGAGGTATACAAAGAGTGGCTGATAGTAAAGGTACATATTTCAAACAATTAATTCTGTGAACAATGGAGATTAAAAAGGGCCACTTTATCAGAATTTAAGGCACACCACTGTAATAATTAAACTACATAAATATTGTAAAGGGGAGAACAATGTGACACAAAGACTAGGAAGTGCTTTAGTAAAAATCCCGAACCAAACATGAAAAGCAAAAACTGCGATAATTACAAAAGAATATATATCTTTTTTTTAATTTTTGTTTGAGCGAGGTTCAAACTCTACAAGAGTTTCAACATCATTAGAAATCATTTGCAAATTAATAAAATATATTAAAGTTCGAAAATATTATCGCACTTCTGCTTTAACATTATTAATAAAAAAGCGTGTTTACACTTTAGCGGAAAATATTATATTTATAAAATTGTAATAATTAGTCAAATATAGCAACATTAATAATAGAAAAAGAGTTACATTTTGACGGGTATAAACACAGTTAAATGATATTGATTTTTAGTGAGAAATGTAATAAAAAAACTAATAGAAATAAGGATGGACGTAATCACAAAAAACGAACTAAGGAAGTAACTGTAAAGATTGTAATAATAGAAATTACAAAGAGGAACAAAAATTATCTTTATCCAAAGGTTTATGCGCTTACCTCAAAAGTGCCTAGTTAGCAATGGAAGCAACATAATAATCAATGCCGGAATTTACCGATTAAAAAAATCAAGTTACCCTCAAGAAATTAAATTTTTTCGTATTACAGAAAATTAATAAATTCTTTTAATAATTGGTATTTTGCTAATTGAAACGAATCTTACTAAAATATATATATACTCAAACAATAAACCAAAATCTATATTAACAATTTAATTCATATATTAATTATTTTAAATTATATGAAAATCATTGGTCATAAAACAATCTTGTTTTTAATAAAAATTAAGAAAATACGTGTTTGTACATGTCTTTTAATTACAACCTGTTGTTACATATTATTACGTTTTCTCAATGAATATATAATAGTTACAAATGAAGTATATTATTTTCAGACTGCTGTGGAGCTAAAGTAATATATTTTTTCCAAAAACATTTTCTTGTATAAATCAAAAGCACTTTTTTTTTAAATATATACGTTGCACTTTTTATAGACAATGGCTATCCAACTGTGGTGTAATACTTGATGGTTAAAAAGTCTTTGTTAATGCTTGTTAATTATTGTTATCTAAGCAATTTCAATATAAAATACTGCTTCTTGAATTCCATTATATTTCTACATCTATTAATTGTAAAAGAGTTTTTTCTTTTAAGGGTTTTATTTATATAACTTATTATTTTTGGTCAATCAAGTCGTTTGTACTATTCATTTTTAATATAATTTTATTCACTCTTCTACTTATCCCTCTTATATTTTATATATTCTCATTTTTAAAACAGTTCTTAAGATATATTGTACGTGTAGATATATGTATATATTTTTCTACTTATATTAATTGTCAATTCTCTTGGTAGGGTGAAAAATATAATATATATATGCATTTTTCGAAAAGTTAATCCAAAGTATTTCAATCCTACTATACTCTTATAAAATATTTTCTATAATTTTATATTTGAACACATGGTATTTTTTAATAGTACCTATTAGTAACAAAAATAAAAAATTCTAGACTACTTTTACCTTTCGAATCGTTAAACGTCTACTATTGACATCATTTTTTGACTTGTATCAGGTTTTAAATTCGTAGTTGATGAAAAGAATTCCAGAGTAAATGATAGATGTAAAATTTTTAATGTCAATTTTTATCCTGATTGAAAAACATTTCTATCTCATATAATGTATTAAATCTATATTTAAAATAACAAATTTCATTCACTCTGGTATTCTCTATTATAATAGGATTTTAGTATTCTGACAAATTGTCAGCTTTTAAAGTAAAAATTATTAATACACTTTTTAAAAGACTATCTGAATTTTATATATTTTATGTAAAACCCTCTAATGAACAATATATTAAATCTAAAGTTTTACATAAAATATCTAGTATATAATATCCAGATTTAACATATTTTTTGTTTATTTTAGGTATATATGTTTAAAATATTTATCAACTGACTGTACTCTGTATTTAAAAATTACAAAAGCATTGGTCAGTTATCTTTTTTATTTTTTCCAACGTATATATAAACGTCGAAAGGTCAAATCCTGTTATCTCAGGGAGATCAAAATCGTGTCGAGATTGTAGTCACTATATGTTGATGGATTAGTTTGAAGTAATCTTTATCAGTTATTTATTTAAGCACATGTAAATATCGAATGTCCAAGCAATAAACGTACTTCATAACTGCCTAGAAAGCAACAGCATGTTTTGACTGTATTTGTTATTCAACATGCTCAAATATTACTCAACGTGTTTTAATCGTGTTTGGATTCTTGAGCTGCAACTGTAGTTCATTACTTCTAAGTAAAGCTTTTTTCTAGAGCAGCAATTAACGTTGCATCAACTAGGGGTTTTAGTATAAAAAAAAAATACAATTCAACAAGAAAATCATTAGACCTCGACGTTATCTCCAATAATGCCCAAGTATATATTGAAGAAACGTTCTCCTCGGCGCTCAAAACAAACAGACAATCGAAACAGAACAAATCTCTCGCATCAGCCTTACAAAACACCAAAAAAAAAAAGAACGCAGGCCACTGGACCGAGTCTCTGGACCGTCATCCTCCACGATGCAGAAGGAAGAAATGAAAAGTCACGAGCGAACGAATCCGGGAACAGCCGGACTATGTATATAAAACGAAATGGGCTTCGACACAAAAGCAAAGGCCGGGCTTTTTTGGCTAGTATATTATAGGTTACGTTTATCCCGCCAGTGTTTTGGCCTATTTCAATGTATTATCTTTCAGGCGGGAGAAGGTCTTAGATACCTGTGACTTGTGGCTGCTCGGTTAGCGATGAGCCGGGACAGGCTCCCTCGGCGGCGTCTCGCAGAGTCCCGGAGCCAGCGCTTGTGCTCGAGATTGATCCTAGAACGCGAATCAGCCCAGAAGTCAGGCCACTGCCACTCCGCTTTTTTTAGAGCTTCATTCGAGCCTGTTCGAGAGACGTTTGCCGAGAGGTTATACCGCTCGATTGACGTGATTTTACAGGGGTGTAAGGTCAGTAAACAATCACTTAACCTATTGCACCAGCAAATCAGAACTTTGCGATAGCCAGTTTTTAGGTAAGTAGTGTATTAATTACTTTAAACGATTGAAGCGGATTGATAAAAATTTATATTTGTACATAACGGCAACGTCTAGTAAAATAAAGCTTATGATTCATAGATTAAAAAGCTTGGAAAAATTAGTCTTTTGTTACTCAAGAATGATTTTCTAATTTTGATAAGAAGTAATTATTTTTTTAATAGCGCTAAATAATCAATAAGTAACATTATAAAATAATCATTTAAAAAGTGGCCAACGTGTCAGAGAAATTTTTAGACGTAACATTGGCACAGGACTAAGGCACATCAGCATTCTGGGATTGTCTCACCGCCAGTTGACACTAAAATCAATCAAAATCTATCGGCGCAATCAATAAGATCGCATGGCAATAATTCCCCCTCGAACAAGCCGAAATCCCGCTCTAAAAAGCTTGGAAGAGTAGCGACAGTCCTAAATGCCACCTTCGACCCTCGGTACACCCACGCAAATCTGGCGATCTCGTACTACGTAAGCGACTACACACTACTGATAGCTTTTCTGAGACAACGTCCAGCTCTGGCCGAGTTACCTCGAGCGTTGCCGCCGTTGGGCCCGGCCGACACCTGGCTCTGGAGCGACGTCTTCGTGGCGTTGCTGGCCGAGCTGACCGACTGGTGGGACGAGGCGGGCTGACCGCCGGTGATGGTGGAGTTCGAGCACGGGGTCTCCGCCGGGGTGCGGTTCGAGTGGGCGCGCAGGTCGCCCGTTAGCAGGTCGATCAGGAGGGAGGGACGTTGGGTTCGAGCCTGGCCCTCGTTCAGGGCGTGCATGTCGGCGACGCTGCGCTTTGGCTCTGGCTGCATCTCGTCTGGAAGCATAGCGATCGTGTCGAATGAAAATGAGTGGGATTGTTAAGAAGCCGACCATCCCTGTGTGGGTTGGAGAGAATGTATTTCTTTTGGTAGTCGTAGTTTTAAGTATTTTAAAGACGCTAATAGGTATTATAGTCCGTACAACTTGATGGTTCTGACAATGTTATTTAGTCCGAAAGGTAAACTGTCATTCATACCAAATTTACGATCCTCTATTTCTTCCTTGAGTCTCTTCAGTTCGTTAATTAAGTCGGTAAGGAGAGCACCTCTTGATTTCGGTACCGCCATGTTGACTCCGTTAATTTTCTCTCTAATAATACTCTGCATGGTTCTCTCGTGGTCCGATATGGGAGCTTGGCCAATTTTTTGAATTATAAACGGTAACATTTGTATGTACAGTGCTGTGCGGTGGGTAACAATGAACTCGAGAAAGTTCCATAGGTACAATGAGGCCTCGTTACGCTTGTTGAGCAATTTCATGGTTCGTAAAATTTTTGGCCAGTCCCTGGTCAGTTCAGACTCGAAGCATACAACTATTATTTTTAAGGCTGCAATAGAACGACGAAAAAACCATTAATAGTCACGTTCCACGATTGTTTTAATTACTAACTGCTTACCTAAAAAGGCAACTTGGTACAATGTTTGTGAGATTTTTGTCAACGTTTTCGAGTCTCTAGCTGCAAACGTCAAACTCCCCGTGCGAATATCAGTGGTAGTTTTCAAATTCGGTGCTGCAACCTGGGTTGTTTTCGTCCCTCCAGGCCACAAAGTATTTAGCACGGCAGTCAATGCAAAACAGATGTCCGATTGCCTCAATTTGGGAACATCTGAAAAGATAACGTCAATAGCCTACCTTCTCGCACAGCACAATGATCGAAAGTAGCCTACCTTTTCTCCCTGTGCCTACTCGAAGAAACAGCGGAATAAGCAGGTTTAGCAGGACGTTTTCAGCCCGAGCAGCCGTGGCAAACATGGCATGTCCACCGCAGACGTTCTCCAAAGTGTAACCTTCGCCCATCGAGATCACCTGGAGCGCAATCAATCGCAGCACCGTCGAGCAAAAATGAGCAGGCGGTATTTTACTCATCAGAGCCGCCGATGCTGCAGACGTGACTTCGATGCCCGCCGTGTCTCCGATTATCAAAGACTGGCAGGTGATCAGTAACGTCTTCAAGTACTGAAAGTGCGCAATGTAGGGACACCTGTTGAGGGTCTCGTAGATGCCTTTCAGAAGATCGCTGGCAGCGTCCCAGTTGGTGTTCCTTCTGATGGAAGCTTTCTTGTAGATCTTACTGAAGGTTTTGTCGAGTCTGCGAAGAATGAGGGTCAGCGCCGGTCGCATGTCGTCATTGGCCCACTCCGTTGATGGAAGGATGTCGTTCATGTACCTCTTCAGACCTCGACAACCCATTGCGTCAGCGTCGTATGGGGATATTTTTAGCAAGGCGTGGGCAATATCCGCCAAACGCTGAAACGTTGTGAAAAAAAGGGGTAAAGTGATATATATAGCATTATGTTACATCTTAAAGAACTTACCACGTGGCACTTTGGATCTAAAAGCTCGATCACTTTCCCGTCCTGCGACTTTTTGTTAAGCTCGACGAGACGAACAGAAGATCTAGCCACGAATTCGCCAACCATATTCAGCAGCGTATCTCTGGGTCTTATAAATTCGTTGGTATGGCCGCCGTCGGGGTCATTGATATCGCGGCTGTAAATTGTTTTATCTCCGTATTTTCCAATGTGCGCTTCTTCGTCGAAATCAAAGCCTGGGGAGTAGGGACCTTTCCCGTAATTCCTCTGGCTCGAGCCTTTATGCTCTGGGCTTGATTTTTGGGGTCGATTGTAGTACCTAAAGGTTTTGATTGAGGCATATTTCAAATTTAATTTTGTAGTAATAAAATAGGGCGAAATTTGAAAATGTATATTTACTTTGCCAGAGCTTCCGAATTGTTGACAAGGGTTCTAACAGCAATTGCTAATTGATTGATTATTTCTTTTTCGGTTTTTCCTTCTTTATTGTAAGTTGGAAGTTGAATTTGTTGTACGTAACAAGGCATTATGGCTTCCAATATTGTCTAAAATTAAAGAAAAATTATTATAAGCGACGTAAATACTGTAACTTTAATTCGATAAATAATTACCAGCATCTGCTGTCCTCTTATAGAATCAGCGGCGTAGGAAATAACCATTACGCAAAGTGAAATGCAATCAAGTATAGTGACCATCTCGTTTTCATCGTGGTAACAAAAATCGATTGCTTTTAATGGTTTTTCTTCTTTCACCAACTCTCCTATATTAAGTGGGTCTGGTGAAGGTGTTTCAAGACTCAGAAGAAGGTTGAAGAGGCAAGAAGAAGGAACCTTAAAGTTGGATATTACTTTCAAAGTGATACTTTTGTTCCATTACTATTGTCATTGTCATTTTTAAAATAATTACCTTGTGGGCATCACCAACAGCGCTGCCTTCATCGGTATCCAAAATAGCAGAAACACTTCCAAACATTTGGAGTATAAACGGCTTTCTGTTCATTAGATAAAACTGTTTTACTGCGTATTCAACGGTGGTTGTAACCAGTTTATTAGTTTGGTGCGTTGAGTAAAGTTGCAAAAGACTTGGCATAATCAAAAGGTAACCGTTGGTCGAGAAAATGTTTTTAAAATTGTGAGCAGCATTGATGTACGTTGCCACGACATATCGTAAAATACAAGAATCTTCGCTGTGCAAAATAAGAGCTCCGTTGAGTACATTAAGAAAAAGATGGATGTCACCAGAATAGGCAAAGTTTCCAGCCATCGCCTCGAACATTCGAGCAATCAGTCGAACCCACATGAACTTGTGCATGACATCGAGAGCTAAAAGTTCCTGGAAATAAGATTGCGGTATTAATATCAATTACATGACTAAATTTTCTAAACAGCCAAATTAAAATATTGTTCAAATCGTTACCTTTCCCAATTCGCCTCCTCTGTAAAGATCAAGATCTGCTTCCAAAGCTTTTCGAGGAAACGATGGTAACTTCATCAGTTCTTCGTGCAAGAAGACAACTCTTTGGACTACCATATCAACATTTTTCAAGATGGCCCACGTTAAAAGAACTTTGCCTATTTCAACGAATTTATGTACGAGTTCTTGACGTTGCAGAGCGTTGAAAGCGTCTTCCGGTTTCATGTATACCAATTCCAATTGTGGATACTGAGACCGTTTGAAAAAGTAGTAATCTCTGACATAAGAATTTGGATTACGTATTAGATCTAGAATAAAAAATATTTCAAAATTACGCTGAGCTTCAAAAGTAAAAATTAAATTTAACAAATCTTACGCGTTTTGTAGTCGACAAGAAAGTATTCTTTATGTTTTGGCTCTTCGATGCCAAAAAAATCGAGAGATTCTCTAAGAATCTGACAAAACTGCGTGTCCTCTTGAACGGGAAATTGAGAAGGTATTCCGCCAGCGTCAGGATCTTGAGGTCCGTGAACAATAATCTTTTTAGCTGATGGAACATTTGCAGTCAATAAAATGGAGGCATCGCACTGTTCTTTTCTTAGAATTTGCTTCAAGTCTTTGAACATAATTCCATGGACACTATGAACCACCTAAAATTTTTGGATCAAGTATTAATTTTAGTTCGTGTCAAATTTCTATCTTTATATTTCGATATTTTTACCATCCAAAGAATAGATAAAGCGGTTCCAATGAGCTGTTGACCTTCTTCATGCGGAGTACGAACATAAAACATTACGTAACCAATAATGTAGTTATAAAGAGCGAAGGCAGCCTGCTGCGGCAGCTTCGGTACGAATCGTATCAAATGTCGTAAAATTTTGAACATTAAATCCTGCTTATCTCTTGTCAATCGTTCCAGGACATATCGTAAAAACAAAGCACTATCCTCAACAAGACAATTCCAAATCACCTATAATAAATCACATTTTTATTGTTTTCTCCGTTGCTGGCGGTCGTTAAATTTATTGAATATAGATCTGCTTCTACCTGATAGGCCGTGTCATACACTGCACTTCCGTCCTCCGAAACGGCAGCATCGTCCAGAAGAGAGATGATTTGAATTATTGCGGAGCATAACGCAGAAGGAAAAAGAGACAAAGCAGATTGCCCGTGATGAGTTAAATTTCGCGGAGCTATGTCTCCCCCATCCTCGTCCATATTTCCTAAAAAATTCATTTATATTACATTTTGAAAATATGTAAATTTGAAAATGGATTTATAAACAGACCTTCATCGTGGTCATCGCCAACGGGACTTGGTTCATAAGCCGCTTGAAATGTAATGGGTATAGTGGTGATCAAGAAATTGGCCCTTTCTTCGCGTTTCTTGTCATCTTGTGCTTGTAACGCTCTTTTAATCAACTCGGTCTGCTGCTTTTTACGAGTCTTTGTAGCCGTTACTAAAGCTCTCTAAAAATGCACAAATTTAAAAATTAAGTTAGTTCAATTAAATCCAAATTCTAGTGTGTATAACTCACATGTCGCTCTTGATTGATCGTTACTTCTTCGACCTTCGTTTTGACCTGAGGCATCCACGGAGGATCAACGACAGGTAATGATTCAATACCGATTTTCGGAGACGGTAGAGTGAATTCAATACCAGGCGGTGGAACCTTAAACGTCACGTGAGCCTGCTCTTCCATTCTCGGCCAAACTTGGTACCTGAACTTCCACAAAAGCTGAAACTTCAGTATAGTCTTAATCCTTATCATCGGTTTATCATCTGTTAATCCGGCATTCAATATTTCGGTGGCATGAATTGGCGCCCGAACAGCTGCGACAATGAACAAAGATGCAGCCGACGCAGCGACTTCTTGATTCATCTCCAGCAGCAGTTCCCAAGCAACCGGAAGTACGTCTATGAAGAGATCTTCTGACATGACGACTGCGCCTTTTAGCAGTGTGTTGAAAGGTGCGTGGAATGAATCTTTAACTTGATTCTTCAAGTACTTCACCATAGGATGTGGTTCCTTCTCCTTCTCGTCTTCTTCGGGTGGCGCCATTGCTTTAGCAAAGTCTCGCCCGTAATCGGAATCCTGATCAGCCAAATCTTTAGAAGAGTCTCGAATAACACTGGCCAATCGGCCAGACTGCGAACCGTCGATGTTTTTATCGATCCTGCAAAAGTTGCCGTTGTAGTTTCTAAATTATCTAATTACTTTGAAGGGATTTCTTACTTGAATTTTCGCCCAACGCTATCTTTCCTCCTGACTGGTGAGACCTGTGCACTCGTCTGATCCGAAACCTTCCGATTTCGTTTATCCTTTTTACCATCCTCTTTCTTGTCAGTCTCCAAGTCAAACGGACCTGCTTCGCTAAGGACACCGAACTCTTCGCCGTACACTTTTCTTACCGCTTTGATGAGTTTCTCCGCTGCTCGCATTTGGCGTCGATGGCAATGTGGGTGGCAAAAGTTCTGGTGGCAGCAGTAAAAATTAAAGCAACCACCTACCTGAGCCACGACTTTCATCCACGGGAAATTCTTATTAGTTTCGTCGGTGTCGTTACTGTCGCTTGGACTCTCCGGTGGTTGATCATCGCTCAATATACCAGGCGACTCTTCACCACTTACTTCTCCATAAAGTCCTGGTTCTGACGTGTCGCTTCTATCAGAAAGCGAGCTAACTTTTCGCTTAGACTGAATTGAATCGGCACGTCGGACTACAAAATGAGCTACTTTTAAATTATTAGATTCAGTTAATATCTCAGATAAACTTGATTAAATGTTCCAAGTACACTGCAACTGTACTCACATGCTTCAGCCTCTATTTCTTTTCCTTCTTTGGTGCCTCTGCGCAACTTTAAGCTGCGTCTCTTGAATGATCCCGTTGCCGTGTTGCCCGCGGTACCCCGACGGAGTAAGAACGGTCTTCCTGGTGCAGCTTGTATTCGCTTGTTCTTGTCTCTCTCATTGTTCTGAATTTCTTCTCCTTGTATGGTCACGTTGGACTTGCTGCTGCCTTCTGATTCATTGTCCGGTTCGTGAAGGACAAAACTAATTTTGCGCTCTGCAATTTCAAATTGTTGATTTTAGCCTATCCGTTTGTAAAATAGTTAAAAACTGCAAATGGATAATTGCAATTACCGGTTTCTCTGTCACCGGCAATCGACTGTAAACTCTGAGCAGACGTTTGCGAATGTCCCATAGAAGACAGGGCCATACTCCAGCGTCGGTTCGCTTCCCGGCTGTACAGTTTTTCCCAAGGAGCTGGCCGCTCCTTTGTCGACAATCGACTTGATTTAGGAAGAGTTTGATAGGTTTCTCGAAGAAAGGCCGTGATTTCGAGCAACAACATACAGGCAACCAGTCGCAAGGCTATTGGGCACTGGGTTCCGTACCCATTGATGCTTGCTAAAAATTGCGTAACGTGTATTATTCACTTGTTGAGAGGTTGTTAAAATAACCGAATCAAATGTACCTTCATCGAGAAAGTCTTCCTCTTCGTCTTCCACAATCAAGTCTCGATGTTTATTCTCATCCATCATCATCGCATTGATATTTTCAAGGTGCTGCTTGTCGTCAGCCAAGAATTCTTCCAAACGCGATCCAAGAGCCTTTAAAACAACGTTATCACGAATTACGCTTCTGATCATTTAAAACGTTCAATCTCACATTTTACCTCTGCCCACTGATAAAAGAGTTTCCCAGCTGCTCGTTGCAGTACGTGAGTACGCCTCAGGCCTGTAGGGGCACTTCGATTGTTCAGGGCCATAGATGGACGAAACATCGGGAAGTTTAGCTTCATCCACGTCGGCCAGTGGCCTTTGTTGCATTGATGCACGAGATGAGCGCATTCCAGGAGCATCGCTGCTCGAGCTACGACTGGAGCATAAGGCTGCGAAGGAAAATTATTGATAATTGATCGATCTAATCGCGGTGTCGTCGATAGAGTTATTTACCAAGTCTAAAATGGCTCCCATTAAGTGATGGTCAGGGATAGAGCCCGGCTGACAGGTTTCTAGAAGGAAAGAAAATCTTTGTATGCCTTCGTAGACCAACTGTTTGGGGACTAATCGGCGTTCCTTCAGAACGACAAATTCAGATTCACGAGAGGCCTCTCCAGGTTCTAGTGAGTTCCTTCTGCTAAAATCTAAAGTTAAGAATAACTTTATTAGTATTTCGCCCCGTTAACTTGCAAGTCGTTCTATTTCCTATAACTTACAGCTGCCTTGTGCTTCTTCAAAACTTTCCTTCTTCTTTCCTCTAACCAGTCCTATTTTACTCAACTTATCCTCCATTCGACGCTTAGCTTTTGCCAATGTTTGCTTCACCCTGTTTCAAATATGTTGTTTTAGATATGCCGACATATTCTTAATTGGTAATTAAAAAAAGAAATTTATAAATCACCCTCTTTGCGTTCGAGATACTCCACGACGATGAGCCCGACGTAAACTTGGCTGCCGTACGAAGCTGCACTCTGTTGGCGATTCACTACTCTCATGACTGTCCGTGGACTCGGTCCTTCCGTATTCTTTTCGAAACCAATTCACTAGAATATTTAAAAATCAGTTTTGAACAAGCCCTTAAATTCCTTTACAAAATATCTAAACTCATGTCATATATACCTATTCCGCCTATTTTCAACCGAGCCGCCTTCCGTGATTTTCTGATACTGAATGACGGCTCACTCAGATCCAAATTCCTCTCGCTCTGTCTTGGCGTCAACATGTGATGCTTCTTTCTGATATTCCCTAGCGGACTTTGACTCACTTTAGCATTTTCATCGCTCAATTCAGTCTCGAGTAAACTCTACAAATAAGTACTTTGGTTAATATTTGACTAAAAAGTAGCGCAATATTCACTCGGATTCAATGTGCATTGGAGAGAGTTGCCTGTTATGAAGACTGCAAACGAGCGATTCGTCAAGGGTTTCTAGTATGTTGGGATTTTAAAGTAGTGATGAGAAAGTATCTGTCTAATCATACTACGAGATCGACTACGTCACTAAAACTTGCATGAGTTGCTTTGCTAGAGATTACATTTGTTGGGTCATTCGTGTAGTATAATCTATTGGGATCTAATAAACTGTGGAGAATCTAGAAAATTCTAAATTAGCTACGGGTTCAGTCTTAATTTCCGGTATTACGAAACAAAATCATAATCAACCAAAGCCAATGGCAAAGAAACCTTAAAAGAAACAAAAAAAGCGTCAATTGAAGTGTTAAAGAACTTGAAAAATCATTTTTAACGTAGGCACAAAATAATAGAAGCCAAATTGACCGGAGATTAAGACGTTAGTTCTTAAAAAATTTTAATATTTACTTTGCGCGATTTTGCCAGCAACTCTCCTTTGTTATTGCGACACATATTTACCGCACAGGTCGATGAGGTACTTCGTTTTTTAAACAAAAACTTTCTTGTGCCCCTATCGTCTATCGTGTAACAACCGTCGGCTCCTTCATCTGCATTTTGGTCTAGATCAAAAGGGTACATGTGCCTTTCGAAAGTGAAAAATCATTAGTTTGTTAGACAATCGATGGTGTTGTAATCAATGGAATTACTGTCCGGGACTAACCTGATGACTCTCGTCGTTGTGATCTCGCTTTTGCACTTCTTATTCGGTCTATCCGACGAGTCAAGGATGCAGCTTAGAGCGACTCTTCTGAAAACACCTCCGTGAGCCTCTTTGACGTAGGAAATAAACTGTCTCAGGTCGCAATACAGAGATATATTGTCCTGGGACTTTAGATCCTTTGTAATTTCAACGCAGCGAGTGACCATAGTTTTGAAGACGCAACCCATGATTGTGGACTCGATGTTGCGGAATCTACCCACGTTACCGATACCTCCGTAACCTGGACCGGCGCCGGTTGACGCGGACGTCGAGTTTTGGGTGTTCCCACTGCCGGTCATTGGGTTGCTGATGTTTGAGATTCCACTCATCAGTCCTGCTCCGAAGTTGGTGGCGTAGCCACCTTGTGGCACGGAATCTGGTGACTTGCTTGATCCACGTTTCTGATCTAAATTCAAGGATTTCGTTACGAACCAATTTGGCATTATACGAAAAGGCGATTTTTCACTTACTCAGCGGAGACAACAACGAGCTTGGATCGACGCAGAAACCCACGTAAGAGTGGAAGAACTCAATGACGTCGTTGATACCCTTGTTGCGGATGAATTTCTTCAAATAGTTGGAGAACTGCTTCGAACTGGCCTTGTGCAATTTACTGAGAATGGTTTGAATTTGGGACCGGCAGAAGTCTGCCTGAGGTCCGCGAATCCCGTCGGAGCAGCCGTGAGGACATCCCAAATGACGTAAAATGCGGATGATACAATTGACCATCAGATTATGAGATGTTATTTTATTGTCGTCTCTTCGGTGGCCGCTGTCGGGCGAGTCGTGCTTTTTAGCCGCGTAATCGTTCTTCTCTTCCGAATCTGCAAATTTAAGCAATGATGAGTGGACGCATTACGAGCACGTCGATCAATTATTTTCTCGGTTTACCATTGTCCATCGATTCGTCTCTTAGGCACTGCTTCAGAACACCCATTTCCATCAAAAGCTCGATGAGGTTCAGAATCGACTCGCAAACTCGAAGGGTGCAGCTTTGAGAATCTTTCAACGTGACGTTATGAATGGCCTACCAAAGAAATTGAGTAAACAGCGCATCTTTTTTGATAAATGAGTAATTTTTTATAGAACGTAGAATACCTCTAAAACCGATTGGATATCAATATCGCCATCTTTCGTTACGTAATAAGCAGATCCCGGAGCCTCTGGAAAGTCATCCCCTGAATAAGTGATGTTCGAGTCGGTTTGCGATCTGGTAAGGCTCGGTTTTCTGTCGTACATTGGCCTCCTTCCGTGATTACTTATAGCATCTAATTGACTATCCATCGAACCCTGAATTAAGAAAGTACGTGAGCAGGATATTATAAATGGACTCGAAATTCAGGTCGCAAATTGATACCTGTCGCTTCATGTAGTCGGGAGATGGTGTGGGCGTATGTTCGGTTACAGTAATAATAGGGTTTGGCACTCCGCAAGGTTGGCTATAAAAACGGCTTTGTTTTCTCTCCACTTTTGTATCTCCGATATATCTAAAAGGACAAATGTTTTGTTTAGCATTTGTTGAGAAAATTTATTGGCCAGCTATATGGTCTTAAATAGCATGCCTGCTGGCTAATCTAATTACTCGTTATTTTCAAGCTGTGATTTCTATAATATTCGTGTTTGTGTGAGACATTATTATTAGTTTATCTGGTTTAATCAATTTTTTTAGATTTAAAATTACAGACTTTTGCTTTTAGTTTGTACAATATATTATTTCCTTTTATCTTTTTCTATTGTGATGTTTAACGAAATTTGTCGAGCAGTAAATTAAACAAGAATGTTAATAATATTAAGAAAGAAATCTAAGACTTGCTTACTTTCGTGCTTATTTTAAAGAAATTTTAAATCTACTTTTTACTGTTCTATTTACTGTAATTACCATTTTACATGCTCTACTAAATGGCTCTAATTTTAAATTACGTGCACTAAATTACTATAGACTGTTTTACAATTCATTGTGCTTTCAATAATTATTTAATTTTTATAACATAGTTTAATTTTCCTCAAAGTTTGAGAATAATGCTATTTTTACAGTATATATAAATAAAAATTGAGACTTTTTGCAATCTCAACGTAATTAGTCAGAAATTCAACTTAAATGAATGAATAATAGCAGTAATTACGTAAGGAAGCTGTAAATTAAATTGAAGAGTTTCAGCAAATAAGTGGAAAATACTAAAAGCTGAATAATTTAGAAAAGATCACTATAATTCATTTCCATTCAGCTGCAGTATTTCGGGAGGCAGAGTTTTGGTGTCGGACGTGAATAAACGACGAATACTGTTTGAAAAGTATTTGGAAGAATTCATGCAAAAATACTTGTGGGCCGTCAATAATATTAGGTTTTTATACAAAAAAAGACGGTGCAAAATCGACAATGACCAATAATTACTTTTACTGGCGAGCAATTACCAACAAATATTATACACTTTCCCAATTTCAAAAGCAGCTCCACTTTAATTAATCGATGCAACATTATCTAACTAAAACAAAACGTACAACTCCTCTGAGGTAGATTCACAATTAGCGAAAGGAAAGGAAAAGAGTCACACAGAACAGAAGAGAGAAAGAGAGCAAGTAAAGACAGAGAGAAAGTTTTCGTACGAGGAACCTCATTTGGAAAAGAACACGTTTTTTTTGTATAACTTACCCTCCCGCGGTCAGCTCGTTAATCAAGCAGCTGAGCACGAGTTCGGGGTGAAAGGACGTACGAGAGTCAAAGAAACGGGACACACATAGAGAAAGACATCGGAAACGGACAAAATGTGTAAATTCAGTTATAAATTTGTTAGTTGTGGTCTTATCTTAGTTTTCAAGCTAATTCATGTCGGAAAGCAAAAAGTCACGGAAAGCCTCGGTTTTCGACGGTCTCCGTCAATTCGGTTCTACGGTTCTATGCTAGGCGGTTCAACGAGTTTGTCGGTTAATCGTGTGCTAAAAGGTCTTTACGCTTGTTTCTGTGTGGATGTTACGTAAAATGCTAGACACTAATGTAACAACGTGTGTATAATTATGCCGTAAAAATATATATGCGATAAAAATTATTGCGTCTAAGAACTAGGTAATGAATCATATAATTAAAAAACTTCTTATTCGGCTAATTAGTTGAGAAATACTACTGTTAATATCTTAATTGTCTGAAAACTACACTGCAGCTACGATGCTCCATACGATCGTACAGACATACGGTAATTACTTTTACGGAATGAGAAAAAATTTCAAAAGTAGATATATCTATTTTAGATACTTCTAAAATTACGGATAAAAGATAGGTACGTTTGTAGATACATGTGAAATACATATACAAGATACAAAAAGGGTAATACACGCAAAAAACCAAAAATTATAAGAAGTGACATTTTGGAGAGAGTAATTCACAGAGAATTCGAGGTCGATAGAAAGGAACAGTTGTTAAGTCATATATGTTGAATTCATACAAACGATGTACACAGAATATATAATAACGTATGAATGTACGAACGATTAAAATAACGTAATAAAGATCAAGTTTTCTTAATGTATATATGTATAGCGTAAAACATGAAATAAATTGATAATAAATCAGTAGGAAGTAATCGGCAGGAATGCGTACCTCAGGCTAGGCATACTTTTGCCTTTTATTAGATTCGTCGTTGGTTCTATAAAATCTGGATCCTTTGCGTCGAATATTTTCGAGCAGATCGAAGGCTGCCTGGTCAAGCGACCCTCGCCAGTATCCAAACTTTGGTGGGACTCCTTCAATTGGAACGTGCAGTTTTCTATACTTTTCTCGGAGATGGCAAAACTCGTATGAAGAAATGTACTTACAATTTGGGCCTGTTCGTACAAAGTCTTCGGCTCGTCCTGTCCGATTTTCTCCAAGGCTTTCTCGGATTTGGAAAGCAATTTCGTCTCGACGAAAGCCTTCAAGTCTGCCATTTTCATGCGTTTCTTCGTCTTCTCGCTGGCTCTTCTGGTGTGGCTTATTTCCGGGTCGTGGGTTTTGTACGAAACGTCGCCGTAAACGTTTATATCTGTCGACGTCACGTGGCATTGATAAATGTGTCCAATTCTGCCTCTATCAAAGTCAGTACTTACCTGCAGAAAGCACTGAATCTCGTGGATCTTGGTACTCGGAGGCTTCCCTGCCGTCGTCCCTCTTCTTGCTCTCTGGGCTTTGGTAGATGGAGACTTCAATTTTTGGAATGGGCAAAGAGTTGCTTCGGCGTCGAGGCATTTGTTGAATGGAGCTGTCTTCGTTGATTCTTCTTAAGCTGTAAGTTCATGTTTGGTTAGTTTAAACGAGTAGTATACTTGGAAGCTGCGACGGTGTAGGTACGTACCGGTTGTATAAAAACTGTAAAGCCCAAAAAATACCTTCCTCCTGCCACTGGGTAACGAAAAGGCATCTTATGACCGCCACATCCAAAAAGGTGGCTGCTCTTACGTCCATGTCAACGGCTGATACTCTGGAAGGTCCATCACCCGACGAGGTGCACCTTTCTTTACTTTTGACGTCTCCGGATTTCTCATCGTACTTGACTGGTTTTTCGTCTTTATCTCTTGACGATTGACTGTTTGATGAATATTTTTATTATACGAGAGTCTTTCTTAAATTTTCTCGAATGTGCAAATAAATGTGTTACCTTGACTTTTGACTTCCTGATTTGGTCTCGTACTTGTCTAAATCGGAAATAGCAGTCACTTGTTCTATCGTTAACGTTGGTTTCGAGGAATTACTTGTTTGGCCCATTGCTACGTGAAAAATACTGGCTTCACCCTGTAAAAGTATGCAAATCGTAAAGGAGAACATCAAACAATTATAAAAGACCATTTATTACTTTTAATTTGACTAACCGCAAAAATTGTAGAAACTTCTTTTACGCCGTCAAGCATTCTTTCAGATTCACCGAGTGAAGGAAGGGTAAGAATAACCTACAATTAATAACGGCGTTATTTCAAGTTATTTTCTGCTAAAGACATCTATTTCTGAAGGAACTTACTACATGTTCATCTTCGGTACTTGAGCTTTCTTCTGGTATTGTTTCAGGAAAGGCTTTATCCTTTGGCGACGACACCCAAGAATTCTAAAATTTTAAACAATATTTTGCATACATTCTTTTAAAAATTTCCATTGCAATGAGAAAGCTTACATCGTCGTCCAAATTTCTTCCCGACGGTTGATCAGGAAAGGATGTTACATTTTGGTTTGGCGGGCTGTCAGTAGCTAAAATATAAAACAACATTAAATTTAATGCGCTCCATAGCAATCCAATAAAAATGTCGCATCTCTTACGTCCAACGAAAACGTCGTCAGAGGCGTTTTGAACTCTGTTAATCCTCGTCAATGTCCTCCACAGAGCTCGAGGCTTTGGTCGGCAATGGGCAGTAAAACACGTGGCTTCCGGGTGTCGACATTCGTAGATGGCGTGCCAAATTTTATGACCGTTTTCCAGTCGAAGGCTGCCTTTAAAATCAATGTCTTTCAACTGATTGCAAAGCGGCACGAAGAGGTACACGAACATCTAAAAACGTTTATCCACCGTTAGAACTTCTACTTTAATCTATAAATTTCAAACCAATAACAAAAAACGCACTGTTATCGTAGGTATCGAAAAAAGGTAGTAAAAAGGATTGTTCACGTCTCCCTCGTGATCGGTGCACTCGTCAGCCGCGTCCAGGAGTATCCAGTGCAGAATGTACAAAAGCGTCGTCTCCAGTGGCCCGAGATTCTGAAAGTCCTTCCTGCGACGAGAACGAAAACGTTTAATATACCCACGACTTTTCTCAAAGAAATAGGTAAGTAGCAGCATCACCCACTTGTTGTTTAAACTACTGGCCGCGGCATGCAAAACGAAGGGCAGAGCGCCTTGAATCAAACGCCATCGTGGCACCGTGCCCAGAATCGTCCTCAAAGAAGGCGTCAGTTCATTGAGGATGTTTTGGACGAGGACTCGTTCCATGGACTGTCGAAAGAAACGATAATGCACGGTACAAAGCTTTGAAGGAAGTCTCTAAATTAGAGTTTATTTAATCAATGTAATTACCGTGCAAGCTTCTTTCATCTCCTGAAGAATCGCGAGATTGCAAGGAAAGAAATATAGATTTGTAAGTGTAAAATGATTAAAATTCAAATGAGAAAGATTTTAAACTCACGTGATGTCCTGGCGCATGTTGGCAGAACTGTAGAAGGATCAAGCAAAAAAAAAGTTACTTTGCTTCAACGAAATAGCTTATTAAGGTGAAAAAGTATTAATCTTACCACACACGATGCCTCGTGCACTCTGCCAAGCTTAGCCCTTATGAAAGGCCTGCAAAAAAGCAACGGTTACACTCAACGAAGAAAAGAATTTTTACACAGTTAAAAAGTTCCCGAGCGCACCTAAGCTGACGCCATAGAAACATCTGCACGGGGATGGGCAGCTGTGGATCGCACATGTTGCCGTCAGCTGATCGAACCTTGCTGTTGTTAAATCTGAAAAACCTAAAAATCCAGATTGCGTGTCGCGACAAAGAGGGTTTGGATGGCTGCGTTTGAATTTACCTAAGAAGCGTCAGATGGCTGTAGTGTTGTAGAAGGTGCTGAATTACACCTCGGCAACATAAATGTCTCTCGTTGTTTAGTCACAGACGAACTAATAATCTGTCAAAACATTTTTCCATAAGATATTACACTGCTTATACCAATGAGTAAACAATAACAAAGCAGTATTAATAAATAATAAACAAAAAACGCACTAATTTAAGCACATTAATCTCGATTAATTACATAATAAACAAGAAACTGCCAGAGCGTCATTTCTCCTCCCATCATCTCGAAACCCCACTGAAACACCACCGCAAACTACCAACCCTCTTCACAATCACCCTCTAGCAATAAACCGTGAACCAGCAACAACATCTCCCTCCAAAACATCCCCCCGGTCAATCTCTCGGCGGCCCAACCCCAAAAGTACCCATGTTAACCCCTTTGGTACCCCAAATCGAGCCGAAATTCTCCAGAAACAACAGCCCCCCCGTCGACGTTCTCCAAAATCGTCGTCGAAAGTTTAATTGATCACGTGACGCGCCGGCCCAGTGGCACACTTCCGGCGCGACGATGGACTGTGCGAAGGGGCGACTGCCGTGCCTCCGGAGGGCGACGCGACCCGCGAGCGAGAGAGAGATGCGTGCGCGAATCTAATGCGCCGCCGCCGAGCATCGATCAGGCGCTGGACCAACCCTTTCTTCGCGAAAAAGTTGCGCGCAAAAAGCTCAGGAGGGGTGACTTTGGGGTTTGTCGGGGGAAAGGGGTCGATGGCCTTTATTTTTGCTTTGGATGGGTTATTTTTCGGTTTTTTGGGGGGAAATGACTTTGCATAATGGGATAATGTGGATTGTAACTTTGTTGTATTGTGATATTAAATATACTGCACTAAAATAATGTGTAAAATATAATAATACGTGAATTTTGTATACCTTCATATGCTGATATTTAGATTAATATAATATTTATTACAATATTAGACTAATAAAAATTTAGATGCATTTTTTAAATTTACATTAATTTTTGTTTTTTGTTATGTAAGTCGCTGGAAATCATTGATTTATAGTTTTTCATAGTTTCAATGTTTTTATTGTAATTTTCAGATTTTTGTCTACATACTTGTGTTACATAGTTTATGAATTAATTATAATTAAATGATTACATATGAGATTGATCAAACTATGCTACACTTTATCAATAAGTGTTTTTACAAAACATTTATTAAACGATACATTTCTATTTAGAAGAATAAAACTATCTGTCGATATTATAATTATTTAAAGTAAATCTATTAAATAACAGTAAGCTGAATCTAGATTTCACTATTTACAAGCTTCGTAACACCTAACACAAAACTAAATTTGAAATTAGCCTGAAATATGCAGCGATTACTGTACAATTACAGACTTTATTTAAAGACTATATTTTACAATTCATTAACTTTAACATTCTTAATCATAATTTATCGGCTTCCACGAAACGACGCATCGCTGATCGTCGGGGGCTTTTCCAAAAGGCTTCGTCCCGTCTGCGGCGACGTACTGATTCACTTGGTAGTCCAACATCACCTCGTAGCTAAACACGTCCGTTCCCAGTTGCTGTAAACGAAAGAAACAAAAGTTTTTTAACGTTTATTAAAAAAAAATAGAAAGAAAAGAAGGGCTTTCCAACTGTAACTCACTTGCGTCAACGGACTGGTGTTCGTGGTCAGAATCCCGGCAAATCCTCTCTTCTTCGCCACCTCCAAGCACTTGGTCTCCATGAGTCTCATCAGAATGACGTTCTCCGCGGCGCTCAGGTCGTCCCGAGTGGCCATCATGAACGTATGGAAGATCTTATTCAACCCCTTCGGCAAACGCTCCTCCCTCACGGGTTTTTCCAAAAATTCGAGCAGGTCGAAGACTATGATCAGCTTGGACCTGACCTCGACCTCCGGCTCGTCTCTCGCGTCGAAGTTCAAAGCGGTGGACACGATTCTTCCGTCGGCCTTGGATTTCAGCACGAAGCTGAGGTTCTTCTCCACCAGGGGTACCCAGATGTCCTGCATCAAGTCGTCGTAGTCGCTCTTTTGGATGTCCGGCAGCAGCCATCTTTCCAGGTCGGCTTTATTGATGAAACTCTCCGTTATTATACTGAAAGAAATGTAAAGATTTATCGATACAATCTCGTTGAAAAAATGCCTGGATTTCCACGATGAAACTGCTGCTATAGATATTTCACAATGAAAATCCAGGCATCATCTTTCAATAGACATATCCAGAACGAGCTTCTTACTCTATCACCGTTTGCTTATGAGTATCGTTCAGCATCTCCATCACGTATCCCTCTCCCTCGTCAGCTTCCTCCCGTCCATTCTCGACGGAATCGTCCATGCTGACCTTCGTCAAAACCTCCCCGATGCTCTTCGCCGTTATAAACTCCGTGATCCCAATGTGCAGTCCCTGCTCCCGCAATTTCAATACGGCGTAGACGGAGTTCAAGGAGTTGCCGCCGAGCTCGTAAAAGTTGGAGTTTACCGTCAGGCGGCTCTTGTCCCTCAAACCGATGACCTGGGCGATCGTCGGGAAGAGGACGCTGGCTTTGGTCAGCTGCTCGATCGGCACGTCGCTGTAATTGTACTTGTTTTCACCTGGAACAAGAGAGTGGCGGGGAAATTACTGCCGAGCACTGCATTAAAAATGCTGACTGTCCATCGGATCTTAGATTTCGGTTAAATTGCGGGAAGAATCTAGGGAACGTTTGTGCTTAAAAAATTAAAATATCTTCATAACTTAGCTTCTTAACATATTGAACAGAAAATTCTATTAAAGTGTGTAGCAAGCTTTAATTGTAGTTTAGTTAGACGTAAAAATTGATAGTTTTTCCAGGGACGTATATTTTTAAAGCGCTATAAACTTCAATATATTTACGGAGACTTCATACTTTATAATTAAGCGTAACTGGTCTTACTACTCTTTAAAGTTCTTAATAGATACTGTCCCTATGCTAAGACATTCAATTACAGAAATATTCCAATTTTCACAAGCCTTCATTTTTCAAAAAATGCTCATTACTCTGCCATTAGCCCCATAATTGATCAAACGCCAAGATACGTCGCGTTTTTTTCCCGATTAAAGAATCTCTTCCTGCAATTTATCTAAGAGTTATGAACGAGTGCTCGCCTTGTAGTTTCTTACATTCGTTCTCCAAGTTCTGATAGTATTCCAATAACTTTTGCCGATCGGTTTTTCCGTTCACCAGCAGTGGAATGTTGTCGATTAGGATTATTTCATGCACCATGTAAGCGAGTAGTTTTTCGCTCAGCTGCGATTTGATCTCCTTCGCGTCGACGTTCGACTTCTTCTGCTTCGGCAAAGTGAAGCACAGTAAAATCTACAAAGGGGATACAAAAATTGTTATAGTTTGCGTTACTCCTCGTTTGTTCAGCTACTTGGATACCTGTTCCGTGTCGTTGTACGTGTAAGACAAAACAACAGCGTCCTGCACTGCGTCCAATTCTATGGCTGCCTTCTGAATTTCGGAGAGGTCCACTCGGTGGCCTCTGATTTTAACCTGATTGTCTTGGCGTCCTTCGTAAAACAGCAGACCGTTCTCTAGTTTCGCAAAATCTCCGGTGCAAAACAATCTCTGGTATTCTATGGGAATTACGAATGAGAATTACAAATGAGAATTTCCTTTTACAAGAGTTGTAATTTTATATAAGCTACATTTTACATATTTTTAAAGCGTTAATTCCAATCAGTTTGAAATGTTGTACTTTATAATTAAGCGTAACTGGCGTACCTTTTTTCTTGGTAAACGGATTGTTAATAAACTTGTGCGAATTGTTGTCGTGAATGTAGCCGTCCGCCAAATTTCTGCCGGCAATAAATAATTCTCCCACCTGGCCGTGAGGTATTAAATTCAAAGAATGATCTGCCATGTAGATCACGCAATTGTCAACGGGCTTTCCTGTAAGAAGAATGAAAATTAGACGAACTCGATGCGTCGAAGGGGTGCTTTGAAACTCAAAAACGAAAATTAATCACTCACCAATAGGTACCCTGTCTTGTTTTACGTACGGATCGTTTTCCCTTATCAAATAGTAGGTCACGTCACCCATAATCTCCGTGCTTCCATAAAAGTTGGCGATTATCTTGTCTTTACCGGAGAACCAGTTGAAGAATTCTTTGACTACGGCTGCCGGCAGCGTCTCCCCCGAGCAAACCCACAACTTCAAGTTCTTCAGACTGTCTTTATCTTGCTGCAATTGAGAGGCCGAGTTAATTAATTAAACGTTTTCTTTTGAATGCAAGTAGAAAAAATTCGTCTTACCTGTAATTGTAAATGTATCAGCAAAGACTTCAACAAAGACGGCACCAGCACCAGTCGTTCGATCTAAAAACAGATTTATAAATGTAGGAAAACCTACACAGCTGAAACACATCATCCCGTACCTTATATTTCTCCAAAACCGCGTTAAACTTCTCGGGGTCTTTCGTTGTATGCCTAGGCACCACGACCAACGAGCGGCCCTGAAGCAAAGGTCCCCAGATCTCGCAGACGCTGTCAACGAACGTCAGGGCCGTCTTGAAAATGCACCAATCCTCGTTGGCGCCGTAAGGAAGTTCCCTCCACTGCCACATCAGACGGTTCAGCAGGGCGGAATATTGAAGCCTGACGCCTGGAAAAATTAGATCAAGTTGTAGATTGTCTTGCTAGTCGCGACTTTTTCTACTGATATCTATACTGCTAAATTCAAATGGACTCAAATGCTTACCCTTCGGTCTGCCGGTACTTCCAGAAGTGTACAGAATAATAGCTATTTTGCTGATATCCTCATCAATCGTAATTGCGTCCGATTCTCGTTCTGATTCTACAGCTAATTGGCTGTCCGTCAGCGTCACCACATTGTTGTACAGACTCTCGTCCACTGCAAATCACAAGGCGCAAGTCAATTTACAACATATGACCGAACCCAGCCGTATCATTAATCAAACCACCACTCATTAACGATAATACACCGCGCACTGCGCAGCAGGAAAGAAAAGCCTCATTCCGACCCGCGACCCGCCCCTTTCTTACCCGACTCCTCGACGATGCACATCAGCGGCTGGGCGTCCTGCAGGATGTGCTTCACCCGATCGACCGGGAAGTGCACGTCGATGGGCAGGTACGAGGCTCCGGCCTTCAGGATCGCCAGCAGGATCACCGGCAGACGGTCCGTCGAGGTCAGGGAGACGGCGATTATCTTGCTCGACGAGGTGCTGTGGCCGCAGTAACGCTGGAACACCTTCGCCATGCGGTTCGAGGTCTCGTCCAGGACTTTGTAGGAGATTGATTTTTTCGTGCCATTTTCGTCTGAAATGCCGTGGGATTTTTTAGAAAAATGACGTTTTGTTATTCCGGTTGTAAATTAAAAATGTAGTTTCAATTCAAAATGTTCTCATAAGGAAGAGGATAGAGCGAAATCGTTTTTTTTTTTGTTCGCGAAATGTGAATATTTATAAAGATACTATGAGTTTTCACAAGGAAAATCACTTCGACTTTACATTGTTCATTAATTATTAGTTGCAAAATAGTTCCGCCTTGAAAAATTAACAATTTTGAATCACGCAGGTAATTGAATAAAGTACCTTCGTATAAAATTGCAGTGTTCGAAGGATTTTTAGCCACCGAAGCTCGGAAAAGCGAAAAGAACGTCGCTTCGGGCTCCGCCGTCACTTTTCCCTCCAGAACCGACGGTCCCGTAGAAAATGCCATCTGAAACAGACTTTTTAATCAATCTTCGCTTCCATTAATGCATCTTTTTTTCTTCAATCATAAATATTGCATTTTATTAGTGCAATAAACTACAACATCGTATAACCTGAATGAGCCACCCATTTTCCTGTACGCACTTAAATAATTAGTCAGCGTCCGGAAAAAATTTGCATCATCTTTACAGGCTAATTACACCCGTCGACTCTAATCATTTTATTTACAACATTTGCGTAAAACCCGGCATTAAACGTCGCTTCCATTTTAACGAGTCATTAATCCCGAGAAGCGTTCTCGCTTTCCCGAACTCTGAATAATCGGCGCAAAGTGCATGCGACAATAAGCCTCGCGAATTCCGTCAACACCTGCCCGTATTTGGATAGGTTTACCACCTGACCAGACTGGCCTTGATTTTCAATGAGCGCAGGAGAAATCCCCCGAACAGGACGGTTTAAAGTTTGGTCTGAAGTCTTACTGAGCGGCGGTTCATTAAAGGATCCGCGTTCTTTGCGGAAGGCAGCATTGGCGATTCTTATTCATCGAATCGAACTACTAGAGCCACTTCCTGGTTCCGCACTGCGCGAAGCATTAAAATGCTTCTTTATATAATTCGCGGCTGTATCTTCGAACTTCGTAATTCGAATGTTAATTCGACAATCGCGGGTCTTTTAGCGCTGATGGGAATCAACGCCGGGACGCATCGCTGTAGTTTTTATTGCGACGCGGATTGCGTATATTTTTCAATGATATTAACTTTTTAAGCGAAATCCTCGAAGCGGGGGTACGAAATTCGATTAGCTCTTTGCGTTTGAATATGAATGAACGGTTATAAAATTATACTGATTAAAACGGTATAATTAGCGGGAACGAGGCTTCTAACCATATATCTCTCTAAAAGCACACATACTTTTCAAGCGAATCAGCCTCAAGGATTGAGAATTCGAAAAGGCTCGAAGAAACCGCATTTTTAATAGAAAAAATTTAGAATTTGAAATTTTAATGGTTTTTTTTTCTTCCTCGGGATCGTTAATAACAAACTTGCAATATCACCGTTCCACAGTCTTTTTTTTTTTTTAAAAGACTTTTTCCTTTATCTCCGGTAAAAAAATCAAAGGATTCTTTACGATTCAATTGAAAAACGTGCTCGCATTTCGAGCGATAAAAAATCGCGCGTCCGACACATTTACATATTCGACGCGCGGCAGTAGTCAAGGAAGAATTATCAAAGACGGACGGCGTTTCAATTTCCTTATCAAAACAAGAGCAGCTGCTGGTTAAAAAATGTCTTCTTTTTTTTTCATCTTGTTTGCGTCTTTTTGTTTTTGCGAAATGTTTAATTACCGTTACGTCATTGACAATCTCGCGAGAGGCTTGTCGCTGATTGGCGCAAAAAAATGAGACTTTGAGAATAAGAAATTCAAATTCGATGGTGCATATTCTTATTTTTCTTTATTACCGCAATATATTGCATTTTCAAGAGTTTTTTTTTACTGCTCGCGGTGGAATAATAGAATTCTAGTTCTTTTGGATTTTCAACTAGATTTCAAGACAAGGTTTACTTCAGAATCTGTTACACCGTTGTTAATCCAATAAAAGAAGGTAATCTTCTGCAGTATCAATTAATTAGAGACTAATTGCAACTGAAATTGCTTTGCTCCGACGCTGAACCAGTTTATAATGCTCGTCCGAAGTTCGTGAAGACGTTTTAACGAGAGTAACTTCAAAGGCAACAAAGGAAAAAAGTGTTCAATGACCTTAAAACCGGAGCGAGAAAAACTTGTTTCAATCGATCAATACGTCCAGCCAACTTTAACTTGTTCTGGGAACCGCTTTAATCACTTGTTTACAATGCTGCGGGCCGATCGTCTTTTTTTCCGAGCACGAGAAAAATCGGCATTTTCATACAGGCGGAAAGCTACTTTGAAAGAATGTGGAAAACGCATCGTCTCGAGGTGAACTACCCGGAAGTGTCTTATTACTTTAATTAAATTTTATTATTTTTTCGAAAGCATTCGCGTATAAAAATTTCTGCGATAAATTTACCGCGAGGATTATTATTGCTCGTTATTAATCTCAATGTACGAGGATAATTTTTTATATAACTTTTGAGATACACGATTAATTTATTACGAAAAACTACTTGAACGGCGGCTTTATGCAAAACCAGTCATCTGCATATCAACGTTCCAATTTCAAATTCACAAACAACTTTATTCACACAACTCGAAGTGCGCATCTTCCCATAAAAACTACTTCCCCAGAAAAAAAAAAACAATCCTCAGGAAATACCCGGAGCCTTTTCGCACCGTTTCGCGACGTTTGTGCGAACCGATCAATTAAATATGAAACGCGTCGCCGTCGGCCTATTCCGCTCAAGGCGCCGAGCAATTTCCTTCGCAAAAAAAAAAAGGAATCCGCGGGGAGAAAACGGATTTCACATACATGCAAAACCGACGTCGGCCTTCGGAATCGGCAACAATGACAAGCGCTCTTTTATCCTCGGGGTCAGCAATGGAGTGTTGTGCGTCTCCGCTGCAAAAAAAACGAGGCTCCTAAATCGCGCGGAAAGAAGTCTGACGCATTTCGCGGAAGTGAGAGGCCCGATATAAAAGTCGGAGGTGTCGATTCGCCGGACGAAGGAGGACTGACTGCTGCCGCGGCGCGTTTCGGCTGAGTAATTTTAACGCTCGAGAAGGAGAGTTGCGGAACGCCGAGGAGGCTCGACCTGCTAAATTGTAATTTATGTGTTTCCCAAGCCGAAACTGCAGAGATGTGGGTTAAATAATCTTCTAAATAAGTGCAAAGGCGTCGTTGCGATACAATGTTGGAGCGTAATTTGAATGTATAATCGTGCCGTTCTTGAAGAAAAAAAAAAAAACTTGTATACAAAACGCTACGAAACAAATTATTAAATGAATAACACCTGTTTGCTGAACGGTAAATGTAAATATTTATGACCCAATGCAATTACATATTATTCCCGTACACCGCTTTTATATAACCGTATCGAACGAGAGGCGCTATCTGATTTTATGTAGCTACACACAATTAAAAGCAATCATTAACGATTATAAATCATGTTAGATATCAAATGAAGATGTCTTCATCGCGCATTCAAAAGCGCCACGACGAATATCGATAAAAAAAATCCCCGCGTTAATCGCATCCCAGGACGCCGTTTATCAGTTAACGGGGCTTTTTTAATCTGCCGTCGGGAGGCAAAAACTCAAAAGAGTGTTAAGGCAACGGCAATTACTCCGTTCGTCCACTTAAATGCAAATAATTATCTCCGATAAAGCCGCTGCTTAGCATATTAAACTCGCGGATAATTAGCCCGCGAACGATTCGAACATTCAAGCTCGAGATAAACTCCGTCCGTTCACACGACGCTTGAAATTCAGCCGGCGCGGTTCGACGGAGGGAGAAAAAAAATAAAACTGATCGATCGCGCGGGGTCCGTCCGTTTTTACCGAAATAAAAAGGCGGCTTGTGAAAGAGAGCCGCGGCGTTTCAAAACGCGCGCCGTCGGGCAGCGCAACGCGCGCCTGTGCCGGTCTCTGCCTTAATTACGATGTTTGCGTGCGGTAATGCGAGCACTTTTCCGCGGCGTTTCCGCGGTGGAGAAAAAAAGAGCGGTGATTATTGGTTGGGAGGTGTCGGGGGCCGGGCTCGGTTTTACGAAAATGCGCCTCGGACGTGTTCTCGGGGACCTGTTTTGCGTTCGGAAGGCAATTGCGCAAGGGACGTTGGATTCGAAAAAGCTTGTTTGCTTAGCTAATTTTACGATGGGGAGAATTGCGTTTGAGGAAAATGTGATTTAATGAAAATCTTTTTAAAAGATGTTTTTTTTGGTTTCTTAAGCGAGGCGCGAAATTTCTTCACAATTTTAAGACCGCACAGAAGATTTTCTAATTTTCCGAACGCGAATCGTAAAAATGACCGAAATCTAATTAATGATACCATCCTATACCAAAAGAAAAGCGCGAATTTCCAAGTTTCAGCAACCCATCGGCGCAGCGCAATCCCCGCCAATCATTTGGCAATATAAATTAACACTCGCGGCCTTGCAAGACTCCGTATATACTAGACCCCAAACAACGCCGAGAGATGACGAAACCGGAAAAAAGTCCGATACTTTTTCCCGCCTCGATATACCATTCTTCGCTCGTTTGCGAAACGCCGCCGTATTTCATACAAAATAAGCGAATACAACATTTTCCCAGCGTCGAATGCGCGCACATACACACACACGCGCGCGCGCAGATCTGCTGGCGAATTACCGCCGTGGACTGCTGCCCAATGTACTTTCTCTCGGATTAACTTTGGAACAAGTAAAGGATACGAAATGACCGAGCGACGAAAAACTCCGCTGGGTTGAGACACTGTTGCAAATGGAAATTTCTGCCTGATTGCCGAAGCCTAAGGCTCGCAGTTATTGAAGTTGGCCGAGGGAGAGGACTTTTTTTTGAGGGGATTTAGTGAGGCTTGATGGTAAGGTTTGGGAGTTTTTGGGTTGGTAAATGGTGGGGTTAACAGTTAGGATGATTAATAGGAATTTATTGTTGGTTTGCTTATTGTTATACTGTTTTCTGCGTTTTGATTTTAGTGTGCATTCGAGCTTAAAAAGACATAAATACGAGTTTTTTATGCAAATTTTTAACGCGCATGAATATTTTATATCTAAATCATTAGATTTAAAAAAAAATCTGCACAAACAAAATTTTGCTTTGAAATTAAAAAAAAAATTAGTCGTTTTACTTTAAGAAACAAAAAATAAGTATTTGAATTTTTATCACAGCATAAAATCGCGCTTCAAAAACACTGCTTCGAGTTTTATAAAAGTTTGAAGCGCGCTGAAAAGACGGCAGCCGCTCCATTAATGAACGAGAATTAAGCATCAGCGTTCCGCGTCTATTTCAAGGCGAAAGGGTGATTTAATTAAGTGCACAAGTACACAGATAAATCAACGAAACAATCGATTTCCGCATCCACTTACAGATTATTAAAATATCCTTCTCCGCTCAATAACAATATCCAGGTCGAATCGTCGCAGAAATTTTGATAAAAAAAAAACTCGATTGCGACGCTCGAAATTTCAAACCCGCAGAAATTAACTTGCATCTCGCACTTTTTCTACTGACCTTCGTGTTCGAAACCAGATAACAGATCCTTCACAAAACAGCGAGACTCTCCTCGAAAAGTCGGAAAAATCGATCTAAAATTCACCGAACGGCACTGGTCAAAACATAACACTCGAGGCGAATCGAAGCCGAAGACTAAATCGAACGCAGCCCGAGCCAGAGTTTTTACATATTTACCGGAGGAGCGAGAGCGTTTTACAATATTCTTTCAGTGATAATCGGGACTTTCTGTTACAGCGCTCGGACTCTGTCTACTGAATGACTCTGCCGTTTAGTTTCTTACCGCTCTCCCTCTATTGTTCAATGCCCACCGGCGTGGTCACTGGGTAAGAGAGTGCTCTCACTGTCGTAGCACCAGGATAATATTTTTAAAAACCGGCCGTTGCGAATTTCGTTTTTTTTTTACTTTTTCCTCGATTCGGCCGATCGGGGAAAGGGCGGCGGTGGAATTTTTTCAAAATTGGAGGTTCTTTTTGGATTTTTATCGGCGGCGGAACGAGGGCTTGGATTTTAAACATTTTTATCGAAAAAATGAAGTGTATTTTTGAGGTACTTTTAATAGAGAATTTCACTAATAAAAAACTAATGAAAGAAAGTTTTAAATTCCATCAATGAACAAATTACATTTAAAAAATATTCACTATTATATCTATACCCGCAGTAAACGCGATCGAATATATGAATGAAAAATTGGATAAAATGCAAATTTAAAAAGTAGACGAAGAATGTTAAACGTAGCTATTAGGTACTGAATTTTATCAATAAAAAAGCGCGCTTAAAACATTAAATAAAAAATGGAACTATTTACCGCGAGAACGAAGTCGCGTATCAGAAGCTCGATCGAACTGATATATCCGACGGATATTAAAAGGAAGTTTGGGCGATACGCACGCTGGTGTAGCTGGTCGCGGCGGACCGACACATTCTCTCGGATACCTGAAAACTTTGAAATTGGAACAGGTAGCGACGAAGGAGGCTTTCCATTTCACAATATATATATATCGTATCCCGACGCGAGCCTTAAAAACAGGTTATGAAAGCAGCTCGGAAAGTGCCGAAATCCCGCGATTTCGGCTGCCGAGTTTTTTTCACCGAGTTTATCGCCGGGCTTTTTCCGTCGGAGGCGGCGGCGGTGACGCGCTTTTTCTAGAAGCAACCTGGTTTTGAGCCTATACCCAGCCTCGGTAATCACAATGGAATCTTTTGATTATCCAGATCATTTTACTTGCTAAAAACAGTTAAACAATTAGCATACGCTTCTGTCCGATTATCGAATGCAAAGTAACATATAATGGGTGTTGCAGTTTTTTAGTTTCTGTTCTTCCCGGCTGTATTAGCATTTTCTATGGCCGTTTTTATCGTTATTATATTTCACTGTCGCTCCGCGTAATTAAAAACTATTACATTTATTAAAGGCGCGATATATCCCGATCGAGTATTCAGGAGTTCTATGGAGCTGAAATATTATGTTTTAAAAGGCGGCTTTACCGAGTAACGTTAAATTATTTATTGAGATTGAAATGACCTTATTCTATTCTCATTTATGGTCATTTGCATAACCGTTCCAGTAAACTGAAGCTCCGGACGAACATTTAAATTAATTCGAAAAATTTATTTTTTTATCCTCTTGCATCAGCAATTAAACCTTCAAATATGCTTAAAAAATCGAATGATAATTGATACTTTGTACTTGGATTTGCAAAGTAGCGAGCAATTATTTTTTACAGCGTGCAGCCACTCTTAATGCGCCTTGATTGACTCTTTCCTTTTTTTTCCGAATACACCATTTACTATATTTTAAATTTGACGCGATTTGCGTCATTCAAATTAATTTAAATGAATGAGCAGCACTTTTCGTATAATAAAAGCATATTTCATAAGTGATGCAATTTGATTTATACAATTTTCAATTGCATTCTGTATTCTTTCTTCGACCGGCGTGCCGTGCGATTAATTCAGATGCGAACGTTTAATACTATTGACATGATTGGCGTGTTCTATTAACGATTTAATCGTCCATTCTCTTTTAAAGTACACGTTGTTTCAAGAAGCTAAACAAATGCTTTTATTTTCTCTTGCCTTCGACCGATTCAGTCGCTTTTACTTTTCAAGTTTTATTACTTTGTTCTCGCTCTTCGAAATGCCTTTCGAGCGTGTAACTTTATCCTTCTTCGAGCCTTTTCAAAGGACGTCGATTTGCTTGAATTTTGCTGACGTATTCGGTTTCTATAGTAAAATGTGAATCACTATTTAATTAAGCTACTGGAATGGCCAAAAAAATGCGGTCTTTCCTGCACCGCGAAGACACTTATTAGCATAAAGACACTTATTAGCTTTCCTTCTAGGAATATCAGTAGCTCTTTTCCTCGAGGATTTTTAAGTCATTTGCATACGATTCAGTTTGGGGACAGTAAAAGTAGCATGCATTATGTTTTATTTAGTTAAAAAAACACTGACCCTTTCTCACTATTTACAACTCAAGTATTTCCATTTTTTATTTTTATTTACAAATATTTAATTGACATCAACAAGGAAAGTTTTTATATAGAATCAGTTATGGAACATAAAATAAAAAGGTGTGAAAGAGTAGTGAGAGCGTGAATGAAAGAGAGAGGGAACGGTCCCTTATTATCTGCATTCTCTGATACGACAATCAAATCCATCTACATAATAAACACATGTACATGCACACTTTTTCCTGTCCCACAAAGGCACAACCTAGCAATATTCATAAACGGCCGCCCAGTCTATATTTACATTTCAATTAAATTTTATTACATTATTTTCTATATAACAATATTCAGATTTAGGTCACTTGGCTTCACAAGTAGATCAAGAACGTGCATGAATTTATAATGCTGCCGTTAACTTACCAAAGTAATAAATTACACCGAACGTGCATCTAATAAACTTATATGCCTCCATACGTCAAACATCCAGAAAGGAGAAAGCAATGAATAACGGCCTTTATTGCATTACAACAAGTACCTTTACTAACTCTTCACAATATATTACAAAACATTTACAATAACCATAGTCTATATCACTTTATAAACTGTAGTCGTAGCCGTAATGCGGGGCTTCTATGAACGCCAATTCCGGGTCCTTAGCGTTCCTGCGGCAGCGTCTGCCGATCGGCTCGAGATCCGCGTAACATTTGGGGAAGACTTCGTTGATGGCCTGCATCGCTTCCTCCTCCGATACGTTCTTTATCGCCACGATCGACGAGAGCGCCTTTTTCTTCACGCATTCCTGGAAAAAAAAGTGGACAATTAATGTGGGCTGGAGGCTGAGGAGGATGGAGACGAGACCAGTTTGCGGCGACATTTGAATGGGTTAACAAAGCTGATCGAGCTGACGATGTTATGCAAGCGGAAGAAATGTTTAAAGAACTTTATGGTTTAACAAAAGCTTGAATTACATCTGAGAGAGGTATTTTAAATAGCAGGAGTTGATTGAGAGTGAATACCGATGTCTGGCAGTTACATAATGATTTTATCAAATTTTCGTCGGGTCCTGAGAAATAAGTTTTAAAATTATGATTATAAAGGTTGTAGTTCTGTTATATATTTGACACTAACAAACTATTTTTTTTTTAATGTAACGAAAAAATCTTTAGTTTTTTAGGAATTTATTTATTTTATAGATTTATTCAAATAAGTGCAAGTTCAGATATTGATTATAAAATCTATTCCGTTTTCTTTACGAATATTTGCAAATGATACCGGCTCAAACTTTTCTCTTTTTTTGTAAACAGATTATTGTTATTGTAATAAACTAAAACAACAAATAAATAAAACATTCGCCGAAAACCAGTGAAATAATTTTTTCTAAATTACCTGATGAGCTTTTTTGAATCTAAAAGGACTCGCACTACCGTAAACCCAAGCGCTTAGAAAACTACAATGAGCTAAATTGGCGGCCCGGATTTCTGTACAAGCTAAGTGACGGATGTCCCGGAAATCCAATTCGTTTTGACAGTAGTCGAACATGTGGATCATCTCGTGTGTTAAAACTCCCTGCACTGTGCTTTTTCTGCGAGCAACATTGTGGCACACCACAACCTGAAATGATAGTTTCTTTTTAGATTTTCTGCGAAGTACAATATTTTTGTAAATGAAAGCAATACCTGGTTGAGTACGGGATCGAATCCGCCGCTGACTTTAGAATTGCAAGTTTCGCAAGATATATGCCTGCGGATGTCAAAGTCGCTGAAACGATAAATTTTTAATCAGAATTTTTTATGAACAAGCCAGTTTAATTGTAAAATTAAATGATTCAGAGTAATAAAATATAATTATCGAAAATTATTTATTAACACAGTCTGCACGTACCATCCTGAAGCTTTTAAAGCTCCCATCAAAAGTTTTATTAAGGGACCTGAAAACACAGATTAATAAATTTAAATAATGGGTAAACATAAATAGAGGGTATGTAAAGTTTAACGAAAATGAAATATTGAAAAAAATGACGTCAATGTACTTTACAAGTAGAAAGTACGACCAGTTACTTGACCGAATGAACGTTGCATGATGTCAATTTTTTCCAGTTTATATTGTTCAAAAATTATAAAAAAAAAAATGTTTGTGGAAAAGGCTGTATAAATTTTTTAAGTTTTAAAACATAATTTCTGATAAAGAAAAAGGTAAAATTACTTCAATATAATTTTTCAATAAAATATGGATATATGTTGAAAAGTAATATAAATTGTTTAGTTATTAAACATTTTTATAACAGAATATAATTGTCCAATATTTTTGTTAAGATTTTTAAAAAATTGTTATTTAGTTACATGGAAGGTACATTATTAATAGTAGAATTTAATTTCATTATATATCCACACAATATACAGAAAAGTAAATTTATTAAAAAATTTACTTACTGAATTAATTTTTTTAGCAAACTAAGGTTGTCAACTTGCACAATATAGATATCACATTTACTTATTTTGAGTTTTTTAAATTTAGTACAATTAATATTAGGTAATCACGTAAAAGTATTAAAATGTCTTTGTCTTAACGTAGCAATTATCCAATTAAAATTAAAAATTTACCGCCTAATAAGATTTAAATAATTAAATTTTGGTTGTAAATCATTTTCAGGCAAAAAATAAATGAACTTGATCTTGAGTACAAATAAAAATGATTTAATTGTGATGTAAGGCAATCTTAAAATGCATAATTATAATCATTGATTTTAAAACATATTTTTGTACTTAATTGTAACTATGAAATAAAATACTATAAACAATTAAATAGCTTTAATTTATTTATTTACATACATTTATTAAACAATTATAGCTAAAAACAGTCATAAATTGAAACATGCAAAACATTGAACTAATAACAAATTGACAATTATAATAATCTTTTAAACTATAATAAATGAAATTTCTAAAAACACCTACTGTTTTTTAAACACCAGTAAACATTCCTTTCGCATTTGAGTTTATTAAGTGTTTCTCTACCCTCATATCCAAAAAGCACTCCTGTGACAGTTTTTTCAGCCTTCGATCCTCTTCTTTCTGGGTACAAATCGTTATAAACTGGGTCAAAATTGTTAGTTTGGGTTTCAGTTGCAGTATTATTCAATTTATTACTGTTAGTTTCAGTTTTTTCAGTGTTACTATGCATTGTCATTTTGTAGTAACAACAGATAATAAAAATTAAACAATTAAAAACTTAAAAAAAAAGTAAATAATGCAATCAAAACAAAATTATCTTTGGTGCGGTTTAATTTTGCTTTTAAATATATGAATTTATTTAAAAAATCTTAGGTTATGAAAACCACGGATTTAAGCTAGTATAAAGCTTCGTCTATAATTCATTCCTATTTCCGTTCCACAGTTCCTTCCATATTCACAAGATTTTCATTTACTGGACCATTTTTATTGATTTTCGCACTAAACATTTTTGTCTCTTTCTGTCACGTGTTTTAAAAGTAGCGCTATCCTTTTTTGGAATAAAACTACAAGTGTCTACAATCGTCAATCGTCATTTCCGCATTGCTTATACTAAATATTTAAAATTTTTCAATATTAATACTTTTATTCATCAAAATAAATGTTTGTATTAAAAATAATTTAATTATAATGAGATAACAATTATACATGTAAATAAACTAACATTAATTTATAAAAATATAAGACAAAATTATATAAAATAATATTTTTTTATTCTGCAAGTTTTCTCTCTAATTCTTCACTATCATTTACATCATAGTTAATCATGCTGTTCTCTAACACCCACCAATTGTCCAAGAAACCAACATCTATAATTCTCTGATAAAATGTAACATATCGAGGTTTTAGGTATGAACATGTAGTTTTATACAATGCACATGCTCTATCATAATCATCCAACCAAATGAATGAAATTATTCCCAGATTCAATCGGTGTAAAAGTCCTTCGTTGTGACACTGTTCAAGCCACTTTATATAGAATACACTGATTGGATTTCTTATTGGTTCTCCAGTTTGCAGTAACCTTAAAGAACTATCAATAAGCTGTTCTCGGAAGGCAACTTCACTAGGATTGTGTGACACGCAGTAATAACAAGATCCTGCAACTGTAAATTAAAATTAAAATTAATGAAACTGTACATGAATCTTAAGTAACAAAATTTTTAATTTAATAAAACTCATACTTGCAGCGTAAACTGTTGCTTTTATAGGATGAAGTTTACAATCATCATAAATATTTTTTGCTACCTCTTTATAGTCTAAATAAAGATTCTTCCAATATTTTACTGAAATAATGAAATATGTAAATATTAGATGTAAGGTTATTTTTCATTTTTTAAATAAAAAATTTTTTATACATACTCCAGTTTTCAACAAAAGTTCCTTCAAACCTTTTTGGTACATTAAAATGCCTAACATTTTCCTTATTAATATAAAATTGATTAAGTTTCATATTATTATTAAAAACTGTTTTTGTACATTTTTTACTGAAAACAGTAGCTAATCGAAGAATCATTTTTGAATTTTATAATTAGAATTCTTCCCCGTTTACTTAATAAAATATAAATATTTAAACTTTGCTAACAAAATCTGTTTAAAATAGGTCATGACATCTCAGAAAAATAATTAACAACTAACAATAACCCGCATTACATTGTCACACTTCGGGTGATTGGGTCTACTCTTGAATTTCACCATCTGATATTAAGCTTACCACACAAAGAATGAAAGAAGTCTAACCAGTGGAACCAAGGTGGAACTTTAGTGGAACAGAGAAACAAGTATTTTATATATATATATAGATATATATGTATATATACGAAAGCCACTACCCTTTATCCTTCTTATTGGCTGTAATATTGTAGAAGAACGCTAAAGCGTATGTGTTAGGAACTGGATTTTTCGTGCACTCCCAAATCTAACAACACAACAACATTACTTATATTGATAAAATAATAATCGCTGAGTGTGTGTAGTTGTAAATCGAGAGTCAAACTGATATTATCGAGGAACTGGAAATCGGGGAAAGTAGACAATCAATAATACAATGGCTCTGTAAAAACTTTCCTTTATTTTGACTAAAATTGTCTCCTGAAATCAGTTCTAATACTGTGTGTATTAAAACTGAAATATTGGCAGATCTTCAGATTTCTGTAAGAAAAGTGTGAAACAAGTTTGCTGAAATTTGTGAATATTCTGAAATTTAACTCATTATTGTGTTATTTAAAGGTCTATATTTAGCTGCTGATGACAACTATCAAGTGCTTTAGCTTCAATTAATTTTGACTACATTAGAGATTAATACAAGCAGGCTACTGCAAGTGTAAGTAAGTATCAGTATTTATTATCCAATGTTTTCTGCTTCTTTATTTGATTCATTGATTGTTTTTTGATAAAATTGCAAGAATGTGGAAATGCACTTGTTAATCTGATTCATTTACTGAGAAATATAGAGATATAAACGTAGCTTTGGTGACCCACTCTTGATGAATGAGTCAATACGTATACTTGTTTACACTGTTTCTACTTTTATATTTTATCACACCCTCTCAATAAGACAACAATATTTTACTGTCTGTTTGATATTGGGTGAAAAAAAGTTATTTTTAATTGTAAATATATTATTCAGCAAATTGAACTTGTAATTAAATCATTAATGTTTTGAAAACTTTATACCAAAAAATTATTTTTGTAGTACTAAGAGTTACTAATATCAATTAAAAGTGTGACTTATTAATTAATTATTATTTCAATAAATGTATTTTGTTATAATTATATTCTTGCATCCAATTATTTCTATTTTAAGTACATTTTCAAATTGCTATAAAAACAATAAAATAATTTGTTTCTAAAAGCCTAATTATTTTTCTTTTTCTTTGTAATTTAGCTTCATTAAAATTGCAAACTTTAATCTATTAGTGCTTCAAAGCTGTTGGAATTTAATTTAAACAACTCTTAATTAACAATTAAATGTTTTACAGTTTAAAACTACTGCTTGATTACATTAGAATATACTGTGATGAAGGACATGGCAAATAAAATTGCAGAACTAAAATTTGAAGCACCTTTAGCATGTTTCGAAGAAGAAGAATCATCAACTATACGAAACATGAATATTATATCAGGTACAACTATATGAAACATGAATAATATAATACAAATAAGACAATGCTTAAATAACTTTATATGTAAATCATAACAAGTTAAACAAAATAAACTTATGCATAATTTTTTTCGATTACATTATAAGCTTAGAATTAACTATATTTTAGATTTTTATAAACTTTATTTTATTTCTTAAAAATTAAAGTACATGAAATAATTAAATAATACATAATAAAAGTTGTATTAAATGTATGCACTTAAATTACTTCAAAGCTAATTTATGTTTTTGTTACATAATGATAACTTTCTATTTTACACTTTCATACTTACATCGTCGTCAGCGAGTTGATTTCGCGTTAATAAAAATAGTTATTATTTTCCAGAGCATTTATTAGATGTTAATCTCGACCGAAATTTCGTGGGAAATCGCAATAACATTTCGTCAATATCTCACGAAACTTCCGACATTATTCAGGATGGCGCATTTAGTCCGTTTAGCGGTAGTCTTGAAGACTTAGTCAATACTTTCGATGAGAAAATAACTTCTTGCTTTAGAGATTATGGTACTAACGTAGAATCTCTAGCTCCAGTTCAAGTTCGTTCTCAAGAAGAAATTATGAATGAATGCCAGTACGTAATTCTTTGAATTTGTATTTTGAAAAACGGGCATAGATTTTATTTTATAAAGAATTTTTATTCCAGAATGTGGTGGACTATTACTGGTACTTTTGGCAACATTTTACCAATTGACTGGAGTAAATCCTATGCACGAAAAATGCATGTTCCAGCTTTAAATTTAAACGAATCCGCTAAATGTAATAACGGGTAAGTAACAATGTTCGTAAAGCAAGCAAAGCTTGATTTAAAGCATAATTTAAACACGCTTTTTCACACATATTTGCAGATCTGGATTAGAAGATTTAAGTAGCGAAGATGAAGCTGTTGCTACTGATTTAGACATGCATGCCTTGATTTTATCTAGCCATGAAGATAATCACCAAGAAGAACCTGTCAAAACTGCCGATGAAGTGCTAAAGGAAATTGATGACATTATGCAAGAAAGCCCGATGTCCGATATGTCATTTAATTCCGAATCTGAAGTGAACGAGGCTCTAGAACGGAGCAAAGAAGTTCTTTCTTCGCCACTTCACGAAAAAAGTAAGAAAACGTATAAACACTCTATTTCTCTGCTTTACCAAACTCTTTTTACAAATCGATACTTTAACCCGATTGATTTACTATTTTTAGGATTACAGCAATATTCATTGAAACAATTATCGGAACTGCTTAGTGAAATGGATTCTTTAATATCTGCTTTGAGCGAGACTCTAATTAGCGAACTCGCATTGAGAGATGAATTAGAATTTGAAAAAGAATTAAAGAATCAATTCATTTCGCTACTTCTTGCAGTTCAGAACCGCCGAAGACAGCATCATGTTGCCAAAAAACGTAATACTCAATTGCAAAACGGAACTAGCCCATTGCCACAACGAAAATCAGTTCATGAATCAAAGGTAAAATTACACTAATGAACATTTATTTTTAGTATTTTAAGAATTTAAAACACTGCTAAAAGTTATGTGCGGAATTGAAGATAATTGGTTTGAGCCTTCGATTTCGTTTCAACTCTAGTTAGTTTCAATTTAATTAGTCTTCAGTATAGCATCATCATAGAATAAATAAGAAATTATCAAAGTATAAATATTAAATTTTGTAATCGTCGAGTGCGAAAAGAAAAAATTAAACCTTAATTTTTGATAATTAATAATTTAAAGTAACAAAAATTTTAAAAGCTAAATTATCTTTTTATTATAGTATTTAACAACTGTTATTCCTTATCATACGGATAATGGTATTCTAGATAATCAGGCTTTGCAAGTACTGATCAAAAGTAAGGATTACTCATTTACATAATAATTTTTTGTTTCAAAACTCAAAATAAGTTTTTAATATTATACTTTTACATTTTAGTTTTAAAAGCTATTAATGAGGATAGCCCTGCAGTACCTGCATTATTGACCGATTACATTCTCAAAGGTAAATTTACTTTTCTTACAAAAGTCTTTAGACTAAGAAATACTAATTATAAACAACATTAACACAACAAATTACTTTTTTTTACAGTTTTGTGCCCAACTTAGACGATTAATCTACATCTCCTATATATCTGCTGAATCTACGTGTATTCCCAATTGATATTATTTAGTTTGCTTATAGATATATTCCATGACACAAAGTATGCGCGCGCACAATTACACGCATTTAAGAAACAGATCGAAAAACTGCTAGTGCGCTATTAAGAGCCTGCATCTAATCATCAGTTTACGGGAATTTAATGATCTTAAACAGCTCATTACTGTCTAGTCTTGTTTTATCATAAATTACCGTTAGGTAGTTAGATTATTTTAGCCTAGCGTCTTTCAAAATATATTGAAATCATGACTTTAAATGTAACCGTAAATTTGCTCCTTAGCAAAATGGAAAATTTACAATTTAGTTTTTAGCTAACAAACTGTAAGTCTTACTTTTACTTATCCATGACTTTAGCACAGAACAAGTTTAATTTAGAAAGCAACCTTCTGGTAAAAGTTAGACTTACCCTTTCCTTACAAAGGCATTAATTTCGCGCGAATAATTTTTTACCTGTTTTTATTAATTTATTCAAAAATGATAAATATACTTTTATCTTTTTTGATTTATAAGACTATCGTTCTGTTTCACAGATGTTTATCTACCAAAAACTCAAATTTAAAAAAAAAGATTGATTATGTTAGAAACGCGTAGGCCAAAATTCATTACGTGTAATATTTTTAGATTAGCAGTGAATTAAACAGGCAAAGCTTAAAGAAATGCAAATACAGCTATCATCTGTCGCGTTAGAAAGAAAAAGTATTTACGCTAGTTAGCAATTATAATTTTAACGTATAAATGTCATGAATTGTGTAATATTTATTGTAGGATCAAAGACAGTTGAGTTGATATTAGTGTACGAAATATGTGCATTAAAAATTATTTTATACTTATAACTTATACAACTGGCTGAGAGCTCACGGACTTTGATGGACTGTTTAACTGTTTTAAGCTTTAGAGAAATTTTAATCAAAGTTTTAAAATTCTAATTATTCTATGTTTGATCAAAGTAAAGCTATATATTTGCTTATTTGTGTTATTGATCAAAATTACGAAAATTATCAGTATTTACTAAGTTCGTGATCGAAAGTAAAAAATATCGAAATTAATACGAACTCTTTCAGAATCCGTGTCTCAAGTAATCAGAGACAATTGACATTAAATATTTAAGTTGATTTTATAAAAAAAATTTAGTTGCCATATAATATGCATGCGCCATAAAGTGTTGTAAATCGAAAATGAAATATTTTCCGTTTGTTTTCGTCGTAGGTTAAGACTATTATTAATTTCCTTATTTTTTTTATATAAGACGGTCTTTCAGAAAAGATGTATCACGAAATGTTGAGATCAAGCTCCGAAAACTAATAAGAATTATATTTTGCGTATAAAATTAGTAAATCTAAATCTTGGTGATCAATTTTAATGCGATACTAAATCCCACCGTTTTCGGTTTTCGGAATTTGATTGCAGAGAAGATGTCATATGCTTTTATAATATACCAAATTAAATTGTTAAAACATGGACACGTGAAGACATAATCATTATATAATTTATTAAACACATTTTCGTCATCAAGTTTGTAAGTTAATTTTTCAATATTTTGTGTTTAATTTAACTAAAAGTTGAGAGGCTACTTCACGTGTCCAAGTTTTTTAGTTTCCTCCGTATTAACATTTAAAACGACTATAAAATTATGTATTTATTATGGGAAAACTCACTACTATTAGCAATTGAGCCCTGCACCTTATCATGCTTCTATAGAATTAAGAAAAGGAATATTGGAGCCCTCAATCAGCAAAGTCAATTATTATTAGCTACACAAAGCAGTGAGTTTTAAGTAGAATATAAACCTGATTACTTAAACCTTATAAAAGAAAAGTAATTAAATTTGTACTATACATAAAAGTAACTACTTGGTGTAACTGCTATCTTAAGAAATCGTAATTTATTCAGGTTGTGACAATTACAAATGAAATGCATAAAAACGTTAAATATAGAGAACAAGCAGGGATTCCTCGCTGGTGCGAGAAAAAGATGACTAAATATTCAGTGGCAACTATTTATGAAGGTGTATGTAATGAAAATGTATAAGAAGCTTGCTTGTTGATTGAGAGCTTCGATGTGGAGTGTGATGTACATTGTACATGTACACGGTATTGATGTTGTATCCAGATTTTTTCACGTTTATCACTGACAAAAAAGTTCCTTGAAACAGAAAAGATAATAAGTAAAATATTTTTTTAAGAAAATCATTTTTTCGCGAAAAAGATCATTTTTCTTTAAAAGATTTTTGCTCAAGTAACTTTTTTGTTTCAAGTGATTGGTTTCTGTCAGCGTTCATGCAATAATGCATTATTCAAATAAAAATTTTAAGCAAAAATGCTGTAACACGAAAGCGAAAAGTACATTTCTAAATATTTTAAATTTTACAGAGATATCCAATAATAATGAATAATTTATTGTTTTGATAGTCACTACTTTTTAACAACTAAACATTGTGTACCTCCTAAACCTTGTACTGTAATGCTTTGACTTGTATTGGTTTTAAAGCATCAATTTATGTAAATTTTTTATGTAACAGTATGAAATACATAAAAACATTGCTTAAAAGTATAAAATAATTGTCGAATTTTTAAATCTCCCTCCCGTTCCACTTCATTATTCCTACTTCTAGCTATATAAAATTTGCACACTGAACGCAAAAGCTGTTATTGTGAGCAAACCCGAAAGGGAGTGGGACGTTGGAGACATCTACATCCAGAAGTTTTAACGCCTAAGCAGGCTTGCTTACGATGGTTGCAATAGGATAAGTAGATAAATTGTAAAATCTGCAAAAAGTTTGATTATTTAAAAATATCGGCAGCGACAACATAAACAAACAATAACCAAGGAGGTAAGAAGGATAGATAGTACGTTTCTTCTACTGATCAATAACACATGTGTAACAGTACAATCTAGAATCATTTTTTATTCTAACATAACATTAAACCATGTTTATAAATGAAACATAACCTTCCTGTTCTGAATTTGAATATCAAAAATAGAAATCTTGAAAGGTTATTAAACTTATAATTGGATTTTTGACAATTTGAGGTATCGCAGAAATGACAGTTTTGAAGGAATGGTATATTAGAAAAAAAATTTACTTGTTATACTATTAAAAATGTAATCTCAATACTTAAAAGTTAATTTAAATTCTATTTTAACTTTGGAATGTAAATATAGAAAGATTAAACAAATTTAATTTTACATTTTTTCATTACATTACTTAAAATTAAATTAAGTAACAATAAAATAGTGCATTTTAAATATTTTTTTAATAAAAAATTAATTAAAGTTGTTTTTATTTTAAAATTTATATAATTTTTGCTGCATTATTGCACTAAATTAAGATGTCAAGTAGTTACTAATATTTTAAAAATTAATTCAAAATAAATTTATTGATTTCAAGATCTACACTTCATGAAAAAAGGAGATATTGCACTGTAGTATAAGATTGTACAACAATGGAGGAAAAAGAATTTCCAAGCTCAGATGATTCAGATTCTGATTTTGAAGTTAACTTAGAAGAAGAATTATCAGGAGATTCTGAACAGTCAGATGGTGAAGGTTCAGAAAGTGAAGCTGGAGAAGAGGAAAAAAGTAGTAGCAAGAAAAAAACAAAAAAAGGCAAAACAAGAAAGAAAAGGACAAAAGCAGCTGCTAAAAAGACAAGATCGTCAAATGTTGAAGAAACTGACTCAAACTCAAAACAAAGTACTGATACTGATAGCAAATTAACTGCTGAACAAGAGAAAGAAAGAGCTGATTCATTATGGAAAAGCTTCTTAAGTGATGCAAGTAAGGTTTAACAACATATATCATTTTTGTATTTTAAATTTAGATTTAATTACTTTTAAATTTATTATATTTTTTTGTAGGTATTCCCTCAAAATCACAGCCTAACACACCCAAGTCTACTGCCAAGTCTTCACCTTCAAAAAAAGGAAGCAATTCTGTAGAAACAAACAAAGAAGAATCATTAAAACAAGAAGAGGAAATTGGTGAAATAAAATTTAAAAAAGTGGAAGAAACAAAGACAAAAGCTTTAGATATAAGAGAAATAGTTAAACCAAGTTTAAAGTCACCTCTAAGTTCCACTAATGAAAATGGAAATAAGTGTAAAGTGACTTCACCACTTCTGACACAAGAAAACAGTTCCAAGAAACGAGGAATTTCAAGTTTACTGGGTAATATGCAGAAAAAAACTAAACTAAGTACTCTAGAAAAATCTAAACTCGACTGGAATCAATTCAAAGAAGAACAGAATCTTCAGGAGGAAATCACGACCTTCAACCGCGGCAAAAACGGATACTTGGAGAAGCAAGATTTCTTGCAAAGGACTGATACTCGACAATTTGAACTAGAAAAAGAATTACGAAACGTCGGGAGGCGAAAAGCCCGATAAATCGTTCATTACGATTTGAAATTACTGGACATTAAAAAACTAGATTTAATTTCAATTGAAAAAAATGAATTAATCACTGAATGTATCGTAATCTAGTTCATATAATCAGGTTAAAAAAAAACATTTTTAAATGTCGTTTTTCGTTGAAATACGCTTCAATATTTCGCGATGAAATCAATCGCGATAAACTTTAAATTAATTGTGACGACCTTTATTTTGGTGATTACAAACGCAAATACAAACGTTGTATTTATTTTTCAATGAACTTATTTAAAAGTTCATACTATACTGACTCTTAAGGTAATGCTAACTATTGTTTTTGTACGTGAAATGAATTTTATAATTTTTTTCAATAAAGTTACTTTTTAAGAAACGAAATGTCGCTTCAAATTTTTATAAATACCAGATGTTTTAATATCAAAGCGGTATACCTTTCATATGACTTTCGGTTATCTATAGTCACGTCTGCGAAAAATATAATTTGCAGATTATCTTTGAAAAGATGTTTGAAAGCCAATGGTAGAAGCCGCAGATTTTGAATGAAACTTTGCAGACGAAGCCTTAATTTCACCTTGAACTGTCATTCGTTTGGTAACCGGCGAGAATTTATATTACCGTACATGAATACATTTTTGCTGCGGTATTTGTTTAATAATTTAATATTTTAACAGCGATTGTAAGGGTGAAAAGGTTGTCAGAATGGGAGGAAAATGGTCGGGAATGGATCCGAAAGAAATCGAAGTCCCGGAGTTGGATAAGTTATTGAAAAGAGATGAGTATTTAAAATCTTACGAAACTGAGATAAAGAAAAGGTAATTAGTATGCAATGTAAACAGTAGTTAGACGATTGTTTAAATATAAGTAATCGTTATAATTTGTATGAAACGGCCTTTATTTTTTGACTTGATTAGCGTAGAATACGGTATTCTAAATTTGATTCATTCAATGGGCGGTTTTCTTAAAAATGTGTATAGTTATATTTAAAGATAAAAACAAACATTATTTCTTTTGTATTAATAGTCAAACTACTTATATCTATGTTGAATAACTTTTTTGAAAATTGTTTAATATAATATATTTTTACACCTATTACAAAATTCAAAACTATTTAATAATTATAAAGATTATTTTTACGACATTTTAGAAAAATTGATAATTGTTTACATATGATTAGTACTAAATTATGTATTTTTTTTATTTAGTTCATTACTTACTGTAACTTTTCAACAATACATTAATTACTTCTATTTTAAGATGCTTTATTAAATTAGTGCCTGTTACATCACTTGATATTGATAAGATTATCAATCTATGAATTTGATAGTACTTCAAAACTTTTTTAACGGCAATATTAAAATTTATAAAAGCAAAATAAGTAAAATAATCAATTAAATAATTCCACAGATATGCCTTGTATAAAGATTATCTCGAGAAAATAGAAGCTGGAGAAAAAGATCTGGACCATTTTTCGACTTCTTACAAAAGATTTGGAATCCACATCAATCCAGACAATTCAGTCACAGCCAAGGAGTGGGTCCCAGGGGCACAAGAACTTTTCCTAACCGGAGACTTTAGTAAATCGCTTTTTGTTTTGTAAATAATTTTAATGAATTTATTTTTATTTTTAAATACACACGCGTCCTCCTTAAATAAACCTAAATTACCATTAAACTCTCACGAGATTCTCCTCTCTCTTTTAGACAACTGGGACAGAACGAGAAACCCGTACAAAAAGTTGGAGTACGGCAAGTGGGAGCTGAATCTGCCGCCGAACCCCGACGGAAGCTGTCCCATCAAACACCTGTCCGAAGTCAAGGTGATCGTGAAAGACAAGAACGGACAGCTCCTCGACAGACTGAGCCCTTGGGCAACTTATGTTACTCAGCCGAC